>JACDOX010000086.1:192423-306354 GCA_014549065.1 Cardinalis cardinalis | reverse complement strand
GCTGCTCTAGCCTGGGCTCCTCTCTCCATGGGCCTCCYACAGGGTCACAGCCCCTTCTCAGGCCCCCCCAGCTCATCCAAGGGCTGCAGGTGGATCTCTGCATCCCTGTGGATCTCCATGGGCTGCAGGGCACAGCTGCTTCACCATGGTCTCACCACAGGCTGCAGAGGAATCCCAGCTCTGGTGCCTGGAGCACCTCCTGCTCCTCCTTTTCCACCAACCCTGCTGTTTGCAGAGTTGTTSCCTTCACGTGATCTCGCCCCACTCTTCTCTGGCAATCACAACTGCACAATAAYTTTTTTTYCYTTCTTYTAAAATGTGTTATCACAGAGGTATTACCACCATATCTAGCTGSCCCAGCCTTGGCAGCACATCCATCTTTGGAGCCACCAGGSATTGGCTCTGCCASACATGGCAGAAGCTTCTGGCAGCTCCTTGCAGAAGCCAGCACTGTAGCCCCTCACTACCAAAACCAAATGCAGGTTCAATACATCCCCAGTCTAAATCTTCTGTAATATTGCCATAAAAGAGGACAATGAATGAATCAATAAATACAAGTGTCACCTTTGATTTCTGCAAGCTCACATGACCTGCCTTTCCAGTTCAGCATTTTAATCCCTTATGGGGTTRATTTCCAGTTCACATTCAAAAGTGCTTCCATGGGGTAAAATGTCTGAGCATTTGCCTAAACTTGCAATTGAAAGTGGGCCCAATTCATCATTGTTCACTTGATTTGCACTTGGGAGCAGGTTATTGTTTTTTGAAAACCATTCTGTAAAATGCGGATTATAGATTATAGATTGTTTGATGATCCAAGAMAGTGACTCAGTGGGGAAGCGTGCAGTGAGTACATCAAAATGAAGAAATAGTCACAGAGAAAAATCATTAAGATTTCTGAAATATTTGATGTATTTTAACTGTGAAATATGCAGACTTTAGATCCATATAGTGGTCAATAGTGATTTTCAGTGCTGTGGCAGATGTCTGAGGGATTTGTGAGGCAAAGAAATTTTCTAACCTAGAGCTTTTAGAATGCTAAACCATCTAGACCAAATATTTTTTTTATGATTCCTCAGAAATAAAATATATTTAGCAAAGTATATGTTATATACAAGCTAATTCTAGTAGGATCCCTGTTTCACATAAGTTCCAACCAAGCTGAGCAATAGACATTTTTTTTCCCTCAGGAAAATAAATAACAAGAAGAAGAAACTGATCTGGGCTATCAGTGACCAGTATTTTACTGGCCCTCTGGTGGCTTCCTTAAGGTTTCTGCAGCTTCAGGTGCAAATCCAGCCCTGCCATTAATAAATGCAAAAGGCTTCAGAAGTCCTCTCTCTCTTACCAGAAGCTTTATTTAAAGCTGATCCAGACTTTTTTTCCTGCAAGTTAACTTCCAGGTCATCTTTTTATTTAATGTTATTAACCCTAATATTACTAATCCTTTAATGTTATTAACCCTAACCTCATGTTAATATTAATGTTACCAAGTAACAGTCACGTTAAGTTGAAACTAATACTCTGGGAGTGTGGGAGGAGAAACAGAACTTGAAAGATCATTGTTGCCAAAAAAATGTGTTGTAGTTAGCTGGCAGACAGTGGAATAGTAGCTCTTGGTGCTCAGGCCATTGCTCTGTAACTACTCTTAAAGGCCTTGGGAAACATTCAAATTCAATTTGAACCCCTCAGTTCTGAATTAGAGTCTATCAATGGCAGCAAAACAACAGCCATAGGAAATCTGAATGCAAAAGAAAGAATAGCTCCTGCTTTATTCTTCAGACCTCCTGGGCTTCTGCACATGATGCCACTACAGCTGTGTGGCTGTATGACATCTTTGGGAAAAGAAATAAAGATTTTATAAAAGCCAAGCTAAAAGCACTATTCTAAATTTTCTTTGTAAGTGTATAAAGGTCTAATTAGCACGACTCAGCTGGAAAGCTTATAAATATTTGAATAGCTGTAAGAATTAGTATACTTCTACATATATCTTGGCATAAATTGGGGTCATGTGTAATTATCCAAATGACAGCATCTTCTTCGAGATAGTTGTAGAGGATCGCATTTCCTGATCAATGTTGGAAGTAATTAATATTAATGAGTGATACTGAACCTTTAATGTACTTCCTTTTTTATTCTTTAAAAGAATTACTTATGTTCAGAGCTTCATTCACATTGGAATAAGCTGTTCCATGTCACTTTTTATGACAGTTACTAAAGTTCTGTTTTATTCTGTGGCTCCAAAGATAATTGGAAATGTTTAACTAAATATTAAAATATGAATCCCCAAGAAGGTTTTAAACCTGAATTTTGAGTGAGTGCATAATGTGAGAGATGTTTTGACTATTTTAATTCAGATGTTCTTACACTACCACCAAAAATTATATTTAGCTGTCAAAGTTATAGGTTCATCTTTAAGTGCTAAAAGGTCAAAATATATTTCTGTGGAAAAACATTAACTATAATTCAAAAATAGAAAATACTTTAACTTCTCACTGTGAAGACTTTCTGATTTGCCTAAGTCTCTTGAATACCACATGTAATTTTGAAGAATTTTAGTCTAAGTGAAACTCCTTTGTGACTACATATGCACTAAGTACATGGGTTAAAGGCCYTCCCTTAGAAATAATGTTTTTCCCAGTCGCTCTTTTCTGATGACTCACACCAAATTCACTTCCCATTACAACTCACTGTCTTTTAATGCACCTTCATTTCCWGAGCCAGCCAGCATTACCACTGTGAGCTCCCCCGGGGATGTCACTACAAAATCAGGTACTCCAGATTCTATTAATTTAATTCATAATTATCAGTAGATGACATCCTCAAAATGTATATCTGTTAAGGTCTTTCTTGCTGTAGCACAGACTAGTTCAGCATAAGCTAAAGTGCTTTAATTGATGCCTAGTTTCAAGTCAAGGGGGAGCTCCAGATGCCAAATATTTACTTGTACAAACATGTTTGTTTGGTGAAGTTAAGTTTGACATAAACCTGTCACTCAAGAGGGTATTTAAATTTGATATTACTGTATTCCTGTTATGCCTTGGTATTGCTCTTGCTAAGGTTTTGCATTTTGTTTGTAGGAATTTCCTTGGAAAGAATAGTTTTGTCATCTGTTTCATATCCCATGGCGCCTTTGGCAACAATAGAATGAACAGATTGAGTTTCAACTTTAAACTGAAAGCACCAAACACAGTCTCAGATTTTATACACCTGGCAGGTAGACATTTGAAACAAATGCTTCATGTAGGGGAGCTATATCCTGCATGGGACAATTCTATTTCCATTGAGGCAACGCTTCTGTTCTTTACAAAAATATTCAAGGAACACCAGGCTGACCCAGCAGCAATTCACTGCAGAAATGCTCAGATTTTTCAGCTGTTGGTATACAGAATGTTCACTGCAGACATTAACACCATTGTGTATCACAGATACCTTCCCCTCCTGCTTCTGTAACCCCCTCACACATCCAACACTGCAACAGAAGCCAGTCCAGGCCAGTAACTAACAACTTACTCCAAATACTCAGAACAGAACTGATGAATTGTTAAGTAATGATAATTGTTCAAATAAACAGCCAGAAACTGCAAACAACTTGATACATTAGAAACCCTTCAAAGCAGCAGGTAAATGCCATACTACAGGACTTGTTCACATCTCTCAGATGAAGAGAGTTGAATGTAGCATTAAGTTAATACTTAAGTACAAAGACAACACATTTACCACTATTGACAGCTAGTACTTTGCTTTTGATTCCAGTAGTGCCACAAGCTTTTGGTAAGCTCATTATGCATTGTCTATTTTTCCTTTTTGTTGTTTTTTATTTTTCTTTGATTGAAATGTAAGTTTTTCTGATGGGGAAAAAGGAAAGGATTGGTACACATGATGCACTGCAACTTGTTGCATACTGCGTGTGAARAATGTCTATTTTATGATTGGCTTTTCACAAATATTAAAATGAATATTATATGCGTTATGTTAGAAAGTTATGCTGTATTAATTTTCTTAAGTASTGTGTTAAATATAATTTTAGGTTATAACAAAATGTTAAAATAGAAACTATGCTATGCAGGATACTTTTTTTAAAGAGAGGAATGAGGTACTCACACCGAGATAGCAGCCACAGGACACCTAAATCTTTCAGAGAAAGAGAATTTATTGCTCCATTATCAGGAGAAATGAACTTCTTCCTGCCTYGCTTAGGCTAGAAGATGCCGTCAGGATCCAGAGGAAGAAGCTGACACTGACCCGACAGAATCCTGTGTTTGAATGGAATTTATGCATCATGGATGAGGTGTATGAATATGTAACAGGCTGTTGCTTTCGAGGGTTAATCCTCTGTTAACGTGGGTCCTTTTTCGGGCTTATTTTGCCCAGAAAGAGGTACCTGGACTGTCCGCAACTCTTTGTTTCTATTGTCTCATATTGTCCTAATMCAAATTGTCCAAATTATTATTACTCTAATTATATTACTATTTATAACCATTTTATTACTATTAAACTTTTAAACTTTTAAATTTTTGAAAACAAGTGATTGGCATTTTTCACACTGAGTTTAGATGGAGGGTCTTGCCTTGAGGAAGCACCTGTGCTGTGCTCCTTTCTCACATGGATTTAAGCAGCATTCTCCTCAGCGTTACCACTGGGTACCGTGTCCTGGGAATTCAAGACAGATCCCMGTCTCACAATACTTTGCTGTAACTTCTGGTGCTGTCACATACAGATATTCCCACTGCATCCATACCAATATCAATACTTTAGTTACAAACCTCTACACCACGAAGAGTTACAATATTTTATGATAGACACCCCAAATCCCAGAACAGAGCTCCTCCTCTTCCAGCAGGCATGGGTTATATTATTAGCCAAAGAGCTGTCACTCTTTATTGTGGGTCCCAATGCTTAAATGAGAGTCTGGATTCCCTTAGAATCCTATTCAGCATGGATTAATTGAAAATTATTTCCTGTTTGTTTAATTTCTTGTCACAGTAACCATRGCGATAAGCTGTTCAGGAATTAACAGAATATTTTGAAATATATTAATGCCATCCTTCAGATGCTAGCTCACAATACTGTTAGTGTTRAGGTCCAGTGGACTTCTGTAATGCTATTAAAGTAATTGATCTAGCTCCCAGCTTTATCAAGAGGCATTTGCTACCATTTAAAGTACACTACTTCACTTTTCTGGACCAGTTCCAAAGCTCAGCTTCACATATGGGCAAGTCCCAGAGCTTTCTATTTATTTATTTAAGAGGRGAATTAAACCACAGGACTAGAGCATTATCCATGGTTATTAGCAATGCACTTGTGCTGAAAAGATTTTAAGTATTCATACAGCAGTATCAGGAGCAGATCTATAGGCTGCTTCTCCATTTTATGTTCTTTGCATTATTGTATAGTGTGGGTTCTCTCATAATACTATTGTGCTACTTGCATTACTCAAGTAGGTGACTGTGGTGAATTTCAAAGATAAAGTGCTTCAAGGAACATTTATATACCTTGCTATACTTGGAATGAAAACTGAGGGAAAGACTTTGCAAACAATAGAAATATGTAAGTYAGATATATCATAAACAGAATACAGGAAAAATCATTCTTTAATCACAGGCAGCAAGACATCGTTATCTTGGAGTTAAGGTTGCTAAGCAACTTAGCTGGCACAAAACCTACAGAGCAGAAATCCTACTGTTAATAAACTGTAAATGTGGTAATGTCCAAAGTAACATGGATTAAACTGATAACATTATATTTCATATACTCTCTTATCTGTACAAAYCAGGCAAGTCATAGTCTTATTCCTGTTTTTCATTTGAATAATTTTTGATTTTGTTGAATCCTTTATCACTGCATAACAATATGGTATAGAAAACACAGTCTAAAAGATAATGCACAAAGGACAGAAGAGTAAATATCAAGTGATGGCAGAATTTTCAAGACATTTTCACTTACTACTGAGACTGTAGAAAGTGTCTTACCTGAAGACCTCTTGTGCCTGCTTCTTACTTCATTCATAAACATCCCATAGCTGTAGAACTTGAAGACTCTTYAGGAATTTTGRTMCTTGGGTCTAAATGCTACTTGTCAGGCCAGGTTCATCCCTTWATTTGTCTTAAAGACATAAAAAGCTCTGTGGAAACTATGAACAGAAAGATAAAGAAAGCAGATAATAGTAAACCCCTTTTAAACACTCTATGGACATACTGAATGTGTCATAGTAATTACAAATAGTCCTCCAGGTGTTTCCTAAATAAGCATTTKATGTGAAAGGAGGCTGAACATGCCAAAGTTATGGCTGGACTTCATCATGTAGCTCTCACACATGAGAAAATAAGTCAGGATTTGTGAATCACAGAACAAGACTGAAGGAGAAAGAAAACCACACTAAAATTTTATTTCTCCCAAGAGAAGTAAAAAGTGAAATCCTTCTCCTCCATGTCTGAACAAAATCCTGCAATTTCAGGAACTTCCTCCCCGGCTTCTTTCAGCATTGCCCACGTGTTTGTGCACTGAGTTTGTCTGGAGGTGACACTGGTGTCCCCAAGCTTGAATGGGACCCCTCAGTCACCGAGATCCTCTCTGTGACCAGGACCACTTGTCCTGGAGCAGGGCTGGGTGGGCTGTGGCTGGACACAGCCTTTCCTTCTAAAACACACTCCTCCTGCTTCTGCTCCTTGCCTGCATTCCAGGTTATTATTTTAAGTCTTTGTGGGAAAAGAAGGCAAATTCAATACAGTTTTATCTAATGAAAGTTGTATCTCAAGCAAAGAGTTCCAAAAGTTGAAACAATGGCATTTGCAACTTCAAAATTCAATCGCTTTACCTGATAAAATACAAAGATTATTGGGTCAGTGTTCAGCTTATTGGGTACTCTATTCTGCACTTCACACTATGGGGATAAGTGGAATAAAGGTTAGAATAAATGCATTTAAATTTTATTTAGACCTTGAGTTAAATAACCTTATTTCCCATATACCTTTGAAGCATCAAGGCTGCAACAGTCCTTACACTAACACTGCTGCTGTAGAACTACAATTACTTTTAAAATATAAATTATGTGACCCTTCATATTATTTTTGTTGGACCCCTGTTGCCTCAATACTCACCCTAAGAGCTTTTAATCTCAAGCATTTTTCCTCAGCTGCTCCACTGATCATAAAGCATCACAGCAAGACAGGGAGGGGAAGACATTAAACACCCAGTGAAAGATTTCAGCTGACTTCAGTAAACATTAGATCAAGCAAATAACCATGCATCAACCTCCACTTGGATTAATGGGTTTCAGTGAGAACATATTTCATAAGCAAAGCCCACAATAAAAACACATTCATCCTTGTTTCTCTGAACTTTTACTGGAAGGAGCATGGAGTCAAAGCACCATGGCAGTGATCTTTTCTSTTGGTTACCAGCACATGACCATGAGCAAGAGAATTATTACACCAATTTCTCACATAGGAACCACAGACGAAGTTGGGTAAGTGTCCGTCCAGGGAGCATGGGCTGTCTTTATAAAACCTGAAATAGAATACAAGTCCTCTGCATCCCAGCTAGCTGTCTAAGCCAGCAGATCAGTTTTATCAACACTGGAACAGCTCTCCCTTTAATGGGTCTCAGCTGTCTGGCCTCTGTAACCTATGCAGTTCGAATAACATGTTTAAACTCTTGTGCCACGTAGTGCCCCAAGCAGTTTGAACTTCAGATTTCTTTGGCATGAGCCTACCTTTCTTGGGATTACACCAATCTGAATGCCCATCCTTCTCCTCTTACTCCTGTGCTCAAAAGGGAAGACTGTGACATGACTCTCTCCAAAGTAGGAAGCTCAATCTCTTGTGACATGACTCTCTCCAAAGTAGGAAGCTCAGTTAATTTGGACTTAGAACTTTGCAAACCCGTGAGTGGAAATAATTTGTGTTAATAGCAGTAGGCTCCAACCTCTGGATTTTACTCTTCTTCAGTACCCTGTATAAACACTACTTATAACAAAGCTCATTGTTACACCTTATTTAAGAGCTGTTTCATATCGTGGCTTTTCTGTTTTGCTCTCTATATGCTAGGCCCAAGAAAATAAGGAAAAAAGAGAGTCATCAATTCGATAGCTCTGCAGTAATGAATAGTTATTGCTATCTCCAGACTCCTCAGGTAAATGACCCATCTAGTGATTACCACATCCCTGGAGCGATTGAACCTGCGACCCCTATGTGCTCTCCCCTCAAGGGCAGCCGTTTAACATCCAGGCAGAGACACTTATCTTTGTCTGATCAGCCCCTGCTCCTTCACGTCCTCAGCGTGGTACTGACCTGAAGCCTCCTTGTAAATCATGGTGATCATTCTCCACTGTTCTGAGTGCAATTCAGCAGCTGCAGAAAATGCTCCCCTCAGAGGATAACAGAAAAGCAGCTGATAACTGCCTTACTTTGCAGTGCAAAGTAAGTTTAGGACAAAAGCACTAGGGAAAAAGCAGATAAATTACTGCAAATGACTCCTATACATGCTAATCAAACCAAGTTTTGCATCAACTCTACCCAGTCCTGGACGGAGCAAAAATTTCTTTCCCCTCTCCACTTACTTTGCCTTTTCCCTTTCCTTCTTAAGATACCAAGAAGTCTGAACTGATTCCACCCAAGTATCCTGTCGGGATCTCTCTTTGCTCTTCCCCTTGAAGTATGAACTTCAAAGGAGTGAGATACCACACATGGCACAGTTTGGTGGCTCCATCCCACTGCAAAGGAGTTGGTAAAAACCATGGAAAGCACCAGCAAGAAAGAAGGGACATGTTGGCTCAGCACCATTTACCCCTTCCTTTGGCCCTACAAGCCAGATCTGCCCGTTCTGCTTCTTGTGTGAAAGTTTTTTATCAGTGAAACACTTTCACTCACCTGCATTTCATCTGATGCACCCCAGAGACAGACACRTGGGGCAGCTGCCTCTCTGGGGCTCATCCTGCAGAGCTGTGACACCTGGATGCCTTTTCCCACTTCACTGCTATGCTTTGTCACACATATTAGGGATTCATGTTAGTTCCTGGCTTTTCTACAAGAGACCTGTCTTGTTCAGCCAGGAAATAGAAAGCTTATATAACAGCAATTCTCTGTTCCTCAGCTGCTCCGTGCTCCCATAGCATCTCAGACAGCAAGTCTGCTTTGGAAATTTCTGCCTGGCAGCCTGCTCTGGGCTCCTGCAGAGAACCTRAAAAATAACATTTATTTTTCCTATAATGTTCCTTTGCAATATTTCCTGTAGTTTTACCGTAGACAAGATTAAAAAGCGCCATGACCAGCAAGGACTTCTGTAGAGGGTGACAATTTAAGATGCAATTGTACAGTAAGAAATTGTTAGGATGGCAGTTTGTTGCAGCTTTGCAAGAAACAGTGTGTGACTATGCAGTTATATCTAGAAATTGTCACTCTTGACTGTGAAACCTCATTGCCTTGGTCAAAAGTTTCTCCAATGTTTCAGTATAATTTTCCTTTAGACTTAAATCMCATTTCAGAGGAAATTGTGCAGGTTCTATTTCTCCCTTACTTAACATCACATCAACTTCTTTTAAATTGTACAGGTGATTGGTTTTTTTCTCTGAACTTTCCCTCTTGCGCAGAATGGTGAGCTGCAAATTGTCCATGAATTATGCAATTACCTTTCCCATGCATTCATTTTAAAGGCTCTGAAGAATTGTATATTCTTTACAAAAATACATTAATACATAAAATGGATGTTAATTCGATCAAAATAATAAAAATAATATCAGGTATAATAATTATGTCTAGAATTATCTTTAAGAATTATTATCACTATTTTGAATATACTACACTGCTATTTCCTTGGGTACATGGAAGGAGCTTCACTAGAATATCTGCAGGATTTGCTGTGGAGTTCTATCTTTCTAATCTCAATTATCGTTCATGTTTTTAATTCCAGCTTGTAGCTACCAAAAATCTTGGAATACATTGCAAAAATGGCATACCCCACACTCTACATCAGTTTCCACTGGCTTAATTTGTGGGCTCCCAGCCTTTATGATTTTGTGATTATCTGCATTTCTGAGCCATTGAGTTCACTGGACCATGTCCAGTTCTCAGTAGCCTACACTGGAAATATMAAAGATATTGTCATCAAGACCATTTTTATTCTAAATTCCATACAAAAGTTAATGTTTTGAGGCAGGTGGGGGTTTTTAGGGGTGGGTTTTCTTTTCGTTGATTTTTTTWAAGTGAAAGTCACAAGCCAATGAAATCTCTTCACGTTCTTCATGAGAATTTCCAAAGTGTGCCTACGAAAACTTCACTAAACCAAATAGGTATACCTATTCCTGCCAAATATTTCTAGGTTCAGTAGTTGACATATTCCATAAAACAACCCAAAAACAAAACAAWACAYCAAAGAAACAAAACCACCCAAAATGAAACCAACAACCCCACCGTGCAGAGGTTCCATCAGACAAAACTTGCTGCAACATTTTGTACCACTGTAGCCTTACATCTCACATTTCAGCTGTGCACTGGTGCTTTAAGCCAAGGAATGAAACTGGCTGTACAGCTTTGCAGCTTTAATGGCTTCATATTTGATTATATGTGTGTCCTATTCAGTCTGGCARAGCATGAGGGAACTACATTTAAGACTTCTTAGAAATCAAGCTGAGCCAGCAGAGCCATAGCTCACGAGAGCTGTGCTGCTTCCCTGATGTTACAAGCAAAACCAGCTCAGCCCTCTGAGTTGTGTGTTCCCCAAAYACTTTATTCTTTCAAAATGACTGTACCCTACATTAACTACAAGAGTAGGTGTTAAGTTTTGTCATACAATTGAAAACCCTACTATTGCAATTTATTTAACAGAGCTGACTAAGCTTCCTGTGGGAAATGGTGCCAAGCTCAGTTCTGCAGGTGGGTAGGGGCAGGAGCATTTCTGGCCTTGATACTGAAGCACCAGCTAGAAGCTTCCCTAATTCCCAAGATTATGCTGTACTTTAAAAAAAAGTAGCCATGTTGTACTGTAAGTCATAAATTTTTACTTTAAACTGTTTCTGAAGCATAGTGAGCTTCATAAGAAATTCTATTTGTAATGGCTAAAAACTTATTTTACCGTTTGAAGTTAAAATAAATTTGAGTTTTCTTGTATTATTCTGTTTTTGTTAGAGATAATTTTATCCTTAAAGCATCATCAGTAGAACATCCAGTTTACATGARTGATGGTAAAATGAAAGTATCTTATTTTGCAAACCAACAGTCTTGAAATAGTGTCCTTAGTGCWGCAATAGCAAATACAGAGCTAACAGAAACCCTAAGTTTTGGCAATAATAATACCACCATTATTTCTCATTGTTGGCCTTATATCTGCAGCCACATGAAGGGTGAATTGTTGATAATTTCCAGTGTAAGCCCTGGCACTGAATTCTTCCAGCTACTGTTCTTTTTTCTACTGAACTGTCCAATAACTACTAAGAAGAGAAATGAATAGTGGAAATATTTCCCTGTGCATGTTTGTTCTAGCTACCCAACATGTTTATGCAGTTTCATTATGTTTAGCATAAGCTGGCTGGTTTGATATCTCCGGGTCACTATATACTGCTCTTTTTTCATCTCAACCTTAGGCCTTACAGTTTATTAACTGTTGTTGGATTAAAAATATTGAAGATGGACAAAAGTTGAGTGTTTAAGCACTAAACTTTGTGTTGGTAACACAAGGTTTGGGAGAAGCTCAGATATTTTGTTAAAATTATCTGGGGGTCTGGGGCAAAACGGGAGCAACACAAAAAGCAGCAGTGATTTGTGTTTGTGGCGATGTTTCAGCCCCCTGCCCTAACAGTGTTTCTTGGGTTGTGCTCAAGGTAGGCACTGTCACACACAAAAAACTTGTGTGTTGTGTATGAGAGTCATGAAGGCTGTGTTTTGGCCACAGAAAATCATAGAAACCAAGCAGAAGACATTAAGCCACTGGTTTCAACTGGATCCATTTAGATACACGGATTCCCTGTGTACGTCTTGGACATCAGCCATGTTTGTGCTGCTACAACASCAAGTCTTACACAAACAGTCCTGGGTTTGCTCGCTGTGCTCAAGAATGTACTTCTCAAAACAAATCCCAATGTCCCCGTTTACCTGATTTGTTTCACATTGTGGGCCAGGTTTGATGTGCACTGACTCCATTAGTTTAAGGCGCAACTAAATTGGAAGCGCACATCAACCACAAATGGGCAATTGGTTCACACAGAATCACTAGTGTGATGTAAAGCCACCCATGACCCCTTCAAAACCCACACAGTGGCTACCTGCAGCCTGTTTGTTCCTGCAGATCCACATCCACTGCTCCACAATCCTTGCTAACAAAGAAGAAGATGCAGCCTATGGAAMTGTAAAGCTTGTGGAAGAGCAGATTGTATTTTAAGGCTTCTCAGGGTGGAAGCTGGTTCTTGTATTCATTGTGCCCAGAACAAGAAGACTTCAATCTAGATCCTAAGATCCAATACTGCAACAGTTATAAAACCAAGGAATGTGAAAGAAAGATAACAGGCTGCAAATACGGAATCAAAGYAGATTCTAGGTCTCCAGCAAAAGGGGAACTGAAGCTCCCAGACAGCATCAAACTAGGAGAAAGTTCCTTCCTACTTCAGTGCTGTAAGGAAAAGCAATTGAATCAGAAGGTTAGTCTCATTCCTTTCTATCCCCACTGTCAGAAAGAAGGAACAGCTCTTACTTATTAGGTCAGCATAGTCTGCRAGGCTTTGCAAAATAACAGATGTGTAAGTACTTCCTTGTGCCTAAGGCTTGCCCTCTCAAAAGACATCTATATAAATCATACACACATAAATATATATATATATTTATTAATTTTATACTCTGCAGAGCACTTTCAGAGATACCACAATCAGCTGGGCTGAGCAGGGAATGTATTTTCAGTGAAAATACTTTGGAACACCATTTCACGTTTTCACAAAAAGTAACATCTTCCATATATGCCAGTGCACTGCAACAAGAATTCCAAATCACTGGTTTGTCTGGTTCTAGCAGAGTTAACCTGATCTTGTTCTTTAGAAAGATTTTTTTCCAGCTGAAATATCTAACTCTTCACATATAACCTCAAATTCAACCACTTTTCACTTCCCAGCCTAAACTATGGCTATTTTGTCATGACAAATCTGTTGAGTGGGACTGCATTTGCAATAATCACTTTTAGCAAGAAATCAGATTAAAAAGCTAATCAGGGAAACRCATTTTTGTGCATTTTAATATTTTTCAATTCATACAAAACAAAATGAAAATGTAGAATATATCAAACTCATTTCACCTTTTGGCGGTGAGTGGAAAGACTGATTTTAAAGAAAACTTTTTACTATTTGATAAAGACAGTCAAAATTGGGCATGCTAATGGTACAGCATTTGGAAAAAGGTATGTATTATTTTAAGGCTAATTTGATAAATTGCCATAATTAAGGACTTGATAATGGCTAAGTCTAATGCAGCTRCTCAGGTGCATAAGGGTAGTAGGATGGATGCTTTTTGTTCTTTTCCAGAAAATGCTGTAGCTTCACTTGAGCACTGGTGACGGAGTGGGCTGATTGTCACAGGCAGTCCAACCTGGGGAACAGAACTTAGCTCTTAGGAAYCATGCAGTTGGTGACTTCGTTTGAAATCAGATAAATTAGAATTAGCAACAGGATTACCCAAAGGAATCTCTCTAGGATCCAGATTGAGATAATTAATGTGGAAAATGGCAATMATTTGTTTTTAAAATGTTAAAAACTTAATAGCAATAAAATGGTTATAAAAATAGTAATATAATTAGAGTAATAAAAGTTTGGACAATTYGGATTAGGACAATAWGAGACAATAGAASAYAGAGTTAYRGACAGTCYRGGTACCTYTTTCTGGGCAAAAYMAGCCCKAAAAAGGACMCACRKTAACAGAGGATTAACCCTTAAAAGCAACAGCCTGTTGCATATTCATACACCTCATCCATGATGCATCAATTCCATTCAAACACAGGATTCTGTCTGGGCAGTGTCACCTTCTTCCTCTGAATCCTGACGGCGTCTTCAATCCTGAGTGAAGCAGGAATAAGTTTGTTTTTCTGAGAAGAGGGCAATAAATTCTYTTTCTCTGAAAGATTTAGGTGTCCTGTGGCTGCTATCTCACTGTGAGTCCTTTCTTAAAAAAAGCATCTTACATAGATGTTTCTATTTTAACATTATGTTATAACCTAAAGCTATATTTAACACAGTACTTAAGAAAATTAATACAGCATAACTTTCTAACACAACACAGATAATATTMATTTTAATATTTGGGAGAAGCCAATCAYAAMATAYGCATTTTTCACAATTAATAACACACACTTACTTTATACTTAAACCATACCTGAACCAAACTCGAAGAAAACTGGGAGGCAAACGTAGAGCTGAACTCCARAGACAGAGGACCAAGTTACACTGAGCATTTTGGCTTCACTGAGGACCACAAAGTTTACATTTCTCCAGATTTAGGCATTAACAGGGCTCTTGGAGCAGGAGAGCGGCCGCCTTGCCTTATGGGCAGTGAAGGCAGAGAGTGCTTTCACAGGTGATGCAAGTCTTCTGTGGGAATCCACCTAAGGAAGAACTAACCCCTCTCTTATTTCTATAGAGAGTCTTAATTGATTGATGTTAAATAGGTTGAATTTGGATTTGGGACTCTGCAAGTTCATATGAAGAAAGTTTTGGGTCCATAATGCTTGTCTTGGTCAAATTTCAAAGCATGCAGAATTTTTACAAGTAATTTCCATGGATTGGTTTCACTCYATGTAGCTGGTGGAAATTGAAATGCTATTTTATTATCAAATAAAGCCAATACTTACCAAATTAATATGCAAACACCTGCTAGATTTCCATTTTTTCTTTGTTCCCTGACTCTACTAATATTTAGGTTTCCTGGTGTCCAGATAACACATATCCAACAAAACTCTTGGAAGGAAGTAATTATTTCCCAAAGAATGAAAGGATAAAATAGGCAAAAAATGAATTATCTCTGAATGGAATTTAAGTGGGAAAGAACAGAGTACATTTCATCTTGACATTTTTGATTCTATAATCACATCAACAAGGACAAGATATATTTATTTTATTGACCAGAATTTCTGGAAAAAAAAAATCAGAGTTGTTCTTTGGACTTAAAAAATTTCATAYTGGCAGTTGAAAAGATGTAATTTCTTATGTTTTTAATATAATATTTAATCTGCACTTAATTACAAAAAGATACCATGTAATCCACTTAATGAGATGGAGTTAAAAATAGCAAAAATGGGTACTATAATATATAATGAATTTTGACAGCTGCTTATGTTTAGGGAAATAATAAATTCTGTCCAAGAAGTTGAAGAGTTGAAAGAGGAAGCAAATTCTCATTGTATGCCTGAAGTCTGAAGGGCCATTCACCAGGGCACTAAGAATCTTCAGAGCCAAACACAAGATCTCATTAAAGCACAGAATATTTCATGCATATTAAAACACTGAGGTCTGGCTCATGGCTTAGCTGTGCTGCACAAGTGTAAAATTTCACTCAGTTCTACTGCTACTTTYCTGTCCAGCTCTACCAAATGGCTCTCTCAGAACTTCTGCACTGTATATTTTCTTTCTCACACTGGTGAAATCAATCCACATTTGGTTCTGAGAATGCAGTTATTCTTCATCAAAGGATTTATTCTGTGATCAGCTCACCAAATAGCATGTGCTATGAAGCTTTATGCATATTAAAAATGATGCACAGCAGGTTTTCACATCCTGAGGTTGWGCAACCATACCTCTCACTTACATAATCACCATACATAAATATTCCTTGCATCAAGAGTTACCTACTCTGTACCATATCTACAGTCAGTAAAACTATAAAAGAAAAAAGAATGTCCTCAGCTAAATGAATCTCTTCTAGAAAAAAAGTCATCACATTCCCTCAAATAATTGAAAAAAATTAAGCATAAAAATTGAGGGAAATGGGTAAAAAGTTCTTCCCTGTTAAATATACAGTACTTAGTGCAATTAAATGCTATTTAAAGAATAAGCAGTTCTAAAGACATTTACTTCCTTTTTCATCCAAGTATGTTAAAATATCATTTGATCACCATCCACTCTCAGGTATTTTTTTACTCTGAAGGGCTCCAGTCTTACACAGCAATCCATAATCAATGCAACAGCTGCAAGCTCCAGATTTAAGGCTGAAAGTAAGGTTCACCTTTTTTAAAATAGTGAATAATTAATCATTGCAAATAAGGCCTGTGGTAGMATCCCTTGCATTTGAGCTCTCAAATGAAGATTAAAGATCTTTTGGGCCCTTTACTGAATTCACCAAGGCTTCTTCAGTGTTCTGAAGGATGTCCCTAGGAGGTGATGCCCCAAAGACAGATACTGAGCTCCTGATGACCCCAGGCACAAAAAGTTTTATCAATTACATGAAAACTCTGAGAAACTTTCAAGCCAGCACAACTCTACTGGAGCCTTCAGAAACTTATGGACTGTATGGTATGGAGCTGCCAACACAAAACAGATATCCTGAAGTGCTTCCCACCTGTATCCTTAAATCAATTCTACTGACAGACTTAATTTTACTATTATACTGAGGAGAAGTTTTTATTCAGAAAACAGAAACATACCTTCTCATCTTTCCTTTAAAAACAATCAGTATTGTTGATGACTTCTCGAGTGATTTAATCCCCGTCTGTGTTCTTATCTTTCTTCAGCATTTGAATGACATCCTTTCTCATTTGTATGCACTATTATCAAAGCAAGAAATTACTGGGGGGGGGGGGGGGGGGGGGGGGGGAGGGGAGGGAGAGAAAAGATAAATAACCTTTTAGTCTAATGGGATGGAAAAAGCATACATAAGAAAGCAAGAAGAGGCAGACTTGCCTGGTCCCAGAGCAGTTGCCATGGCACTGCATCTGACTTCTTGTCTACAATAAATGCAGATTTACTCACTCTCTGGAAGCTACAGGACTTGGTTTTCATCCTGTCTGGGAGAGGAAATTTATTTTCCCCTCACCTCCTCAGCATTAAAACTCAACCTTGTTCACAGTCCAGAAATACTGAGCTGACCATGCATTTCACATGGAGTAGGAGTCAGCCTACATCACTCCCCACACTGTCTCCTCTCATTTTCAGCCTCTCACCTTCATCACTGAACCTGTTCCACTCAACTTCTCTCCAAAACTTTTTCAGTGTTTTGTATAGCAAAGTMATTCCTGTTGCTCTACTAACTACTACTTCTAATCCTTTTCAAYCTACAACATATTTTTTCCTTTCCTTCACTGAAATTTGACATATCCGAGTGACCGKCATGGCAAAGTCCAAACTTTATCTTCATAATAACTTTTTAAATATTTTCAATGACTGCACCTATCAGTCTGTATAATGTCAAAGGGGAAAGGAAAAGCAATAATTACTTCTTCTCCTAAAACTTAACCCAATTAAATAAGGTGATAAAAAGACAGATTTCCTTTTCCTGCAGCCTCTTTTGGTGCACTTTCTCTTTCACCTAAATGACATCACCTATTCTCAGTATTTCCAAAAGTAATTCCTGCCTTTGAGTGATCTAAATATCTCCTGGCTGTACTCCAAGCTCCCATTTTTAGCACCAGAACTGAAGGTGTGCCTTGTCACCTCCAGCTAACTAACAAAAAGAAAGTTTCAAGTTTGTCAGATCCCTTTTCCCTCATTCAAACTTGTCCTTCTCCTTCCATCATTAGAACACTCAAGTGATTTCTCCTTTAGCAAAGCTGTTTTTAAATCCTATCTGCCTTCTTTTCATGTTGTTCTATAAACCTGTTTTCCTCTCTCTCTCTGATCCTGAGACCATAGTAGATACTTTTGACAGTACCCCTTTTCCTGCTCATCACCCTAACTTCTTCAGTGTTCTGGGAATCCAGCTGCTGACCACCCCACCCTTGACAGCTGCTTTTATCATTCCTTTACCTTTGACATTTAGGCTTTTCATTTTCAGATATAAAAGCCTCTGCCTCTTATGTTAATATAGTTTGATAAAATGTTAATGTATTTTGATAAATGTTATTTTATAAAATGCTATTTTGACATTATTGAATCTATTTTGATAAGATGTAAATATATTTTGATAAAATAATTTACATTGCCCTGAGTTAAATCCTAGAAATGTAAATGAATTGTAAATGAATTGATATCTCAGGATTTAGTTTAGCCTGTGGTGCCCTCTGAGCTGTCCTCTCTCAATGTTCCATGTTTCCAAGTCCTTTTCATAGTATTCTCTGACAATACCCTGTGCAGTCACATGGGAGCAATACCGCTTCCCTGGCATAGCTGCAAACAGCATTGCTTGATAATGCTTTTTATTTTTGGTAACAAGAAGGGGAAGCAAAAATGCTTTTTTGAGTCATGTCCCAAAACAAGGGTTTTGCCCTCAGAAGTCCCTCTATGCCCCAGCTAAACACAGAGCTATAACAAATGTGCTGCTCTGTACTGCTTTTATTCCACTTGGGAAAAATTATTTTAGAAATTTTCAAGCCACTTGGCAACCTTGGCACTTCAGGGCCTGAGCAACAAGGAGCAAACAAAGTACAATTAAGATTTGTTCCTCAATTCTTTGTGCTTTCTGCCTTTCCTTTGCCGTTCCTAAACTTCCATCCCTGCAACTATCTGGGACTGCTTAGAACAATGACACTATTTCTGTGTTGGCCACAGTTTCACTGTTTGTAGACATACCCCTTGCTACCAGCATATGATAATAATCACCAGCTTTAAAAACCAGTAACAAGTGCCTGCAGCAAAGGAAAACACCAACTGCAGTAAGTTGGCAATCCAGAGGTCAAAGTTCCAGACCTGTTCAAGCCAAGCTGCTGTCAGATTATACATGCCACTAATTTCTGCATCAGCAATAAAAATACCTGAGCTSAAGCAGGCTGCAAGGCTCATCTCCATGTCTAACCAAACTCCAGATCTGCAGCCATAGATCTTCATTTTTTGCACAAATTTCCCTTCGTATATTTCCCAGTGAATTTGATTTAATGATATCAGGGCACTTCTTGCATTTACTTCTTAGGAGTGCGGAAACAATTGAGTTTTCCTGATATAAATAGCTGTGCATAAGGAATTAATATCAAGGTCTTAAGCCTAAGCATTTGTGGCAACCTAACACAAGAATCAATGCAGAAATTATATGCACTGTCATTCAGTAAATGGAGAGAAAGACACCATTGTGATGTATAATGGARTACCTCTAGGTAACACAGCCTGGAAATGAAAAACTAGCAGAGTTTTCTACAGTATATAAAGGGGAAGGCAGGGCATGAAAAGGTGAAATGGAAAACAGACATGAAATCTAAATTATTAAAGAAGGTTAATGAGAAATATGATACCTTTTAAAATCTTGAGCTGGTAATGAGCTGTCTCTCATTAGTTTTGAGTGTGAATTTCAACATTTGGGTTACCAGTGATCTTTCTCTCCTTAGTTTCCTTCCTTCCTTTGTCTTCTCTATTCCAATTCTCAGTAAAACAGACAGTTCTTCATGGTTATCACACACATTCCTCTAACAGTGCTGTACCTTTCCAAATTACACAGATTTCATTCTCCTGTGCTTAGTTTTATATTGTGTTGCTGAATAAACTTTACCAGAACAGCTATTTTCATAATTTTTTTAATAAATAATTATGCTTTTTAATTAAAAAGTGTATTATAACAACATACAGTTAGCTGTATTCCACAGAGCTGGACAAGTTGCAAAACAGCTTAATACAAGTGACAATGACTGCAACTACAGACAAAAAAGAATAATCACATTCAKCATTTTGCAAAGTACATTAGAAAAAACCTAAATGTGCATATTTTACTAAAATATAAACCATATATGATCCATAGAATGCTGAATTTCATGTCCTTATTACTATTAAATTATTYGCTTCTCATGGTACCATTTTGCAAAAATAGCCAGTTAGTGGAACCATGTTAGAATTTAAATTACTGTTATTTTTTAAAATTAAATATGCTCAGAAATTTAGTTATGCAAGAACACTGCTGAAAATATGATTACTAGGAGAATACTAGGAGGAAAGGTGTCTTTCTCAAGCAGCATCTTTTTAACATTACAATCCCATTCTCATTTTAAAGTTAAACCTCAGTATAGGATTTAGTAACTTTTCTCCATTTCAGTTTCAATTTCTCTCTTACATAAGAGAAGGCAAGTGGAAGACAGCACTGACACAGCACAGACCTACTTCAACAGCTAATTATTCATTTCAGAGCACAACTGCTCTGCTTCCAATAGATGGTAAAAGCCTGTGCTGAAAAAGATTTATAGAAGAGAAAAATCAACACATTTATTTTTACAAGCAATAATGTTGCTCTACTTACCTGACCTTGCAGCCAACTTCCAAACTCACCCATATGTCCATTTTTAACTTCTKAAACTCCTTGGGAAACAGGGGTTTGTTTTGTGCTTACATCTGGCTCTATTTTGTCAATCACAAAGCGCTTGATGAAATACATTATAATTTCCACTTTAGTAAGATTGCAGAATCATAGAATGGTTTAGGTTTAAAGGCCCTYTAGAGACCATCTAGTCCAACCTCCCTGCAAAGAGCAGCAATACCTTCAACCAGACTGGGTTGCACACAGTCCCATCCAGCTTGACCGTATTTCCAGGGATGGGAACTTTAATTTTTTTTTTTTTTTTGCCTGCAGGGGTGAGGGCAGCCCTGAAACACTGCTGGGACTTGGGAGCAGCTACTCCTGTGAGCACAGCCACAAAAATCAGCCCCTTCCTGCACTGCCTGTGAGTAACTTTATTCCTATAATCAGGATTAAGTGAGGTGGTTCTCACATTCCAAGTCAAACACGTCTGAATTCCTACACAGACCAACAAAATATTTTACTTCTTACAAGTTCTACTGCCAAAACACCCTTATTATAGAACCACATCTTCCTAGTGAAGAGAGATGCACTGATTTACCAGGTAAGATATGAATACACTCTCCCAAGAGATTTATTTAAAACTCTGACCTATCTTTTGTGTGACTCTCTCAGAACAAAAGACCTGAGAACACTTCTCCTCCTTAAGAAGTTCTATTTTAGCAGAGTACAGCTCACTTTGAGGGAGGCCAGCAATGGACTGCTTGCTCCATGCTTTTCTCCTCTTGCTGTGGGGTTCACACTGAGCTCAGGAACTTAAAAAACCCTTTTTTTAAAAAACCTACTTTAAAATACTATTTCTTGAATAAATGAAACTTARTAATCCCATAGGATTAACATTCTTAGGGTTTAACCTGGGACAGAATTGTTAATTAGATGTTAGTATATTTGGATCAAATAATTGACATTGTCCTGAGTTAAACCCTAGAAATGTAAAGATGCATCTTTTACTGCTAAACCAAGTAAATTGAGCACACTGCCCAGCTTSTTTGGCAGGCTGCTAGTCAGAGTACACACAGTGGCCCACCAGCTCTCCAAAGCAGCCCAGGACCTGCAAATTACTAAATTACTTCATTTGCTCAGTGGTAAGGCAAAAGAGGAAGACAGGCAAGTATACTCTATGAAATTAATAGACAGGGAAAGGTATGGTAGGGCATAAATCCCTAAGAGAGTTGCTGTTCTAATGCACAAGAAATAACTTGCTATTTTCACAGTAACAGCTATAATTTTATTCATTGTACTTAGCAGAATAATGMAATAAAAGTACCTTTAAAATGGACGCACTCCTGAAGGAATTAAAGCATTTTCATGTTTGGTAAATTTGTTTCAGASAATTTTATATTTATCTCTCTTTCCAGTAATGTCAGCTTGCACTAGGGTGAAATCAAAAATCCATCATGAAAACATACTTTGAAGAACTTGGTCCTGATCTTCAAGCCTCAGGGTTGGATTTTTTTTTTTTGTTTATTCACTCTCTAGGGAACAGACAAAGCAGAAGAAACTTCATATTCTTCTAAGTATGTGTTCTCTCTCGCAGCATTCATTTTCACCACTTTAGTCCCAGCTAGTCACTGCAACTTTGCTGTTTCTGAGTTTACTGTACTAGATGAAAATACATTTACATAGAGAATTCCCCATCATAAACAAGTTAGCTGTAGAAGGGAGGGRAAACTATCCTTTGAATTCCATCATCTAGAACTTCTGAAATGCCCCACAGCTGGTTACATCCCATCGATTGCACAAGTGCTGCCAGCAGCCTGAATCATGATTTGAGAACCTCTGCATCAGGTGTGGGACTCCAGCACCCCTTCCACTTTTGAGAGTAAATAAATAGCATTTTATTATCTTTATTGTCASCTGTGTGCATATTCTACACTTAGAACAGCTGATCCAGCTATTGTTATGAGGCTACTCACAGAACTGCCCACATTYTCACAAATACTACAAGTTTGAACTCACAGTCAGAATATCATCTYCAAAAGGTGAAAAATCCTACTGCCAACCCAGCCAAAAAAATTTCTCTGATTGAAGGAACTTTCRAATCCACAGGCATGCCTGTTTGAACCAATACCTTAAAAGCTCCTTGTGCAGAACAGATTTGATTGATATTTTACAGCAATGCCTTCTGTCAAGGAAGCATCTAATGGGAACAAGTTAYTATATGGACTCTAATATAGCTTGCCACATTTTTACTAGTGTTTTCAATGTCCACACAAGAAATTGCCCATTAAATTTATAGACCAATTTTATGCTAATTATACTCATTACACTCTGTGAGAAAACTAGGTAATTGGGTTGTTGTACTTCTATCTTTAGAAATAAATTAGAATTCCTGCTTAGCTAGAATAATGTAAAATGTCTGACTGTGCCTGTTCAAAGCATCCATTAACAAATGCTGGCTTCTATTTGACTTCCCACTGCATTAAACAGGCCATTTCTACACACAAGACAAAGCAGCTAATCAACTGGAAGTTGAAAATAAATATGCAGGGAGCAGGCATACAAACCACAGCGTTAAAAAGCATTTGCCTTATGCCAAGATTCATTTGTAAATTCATCAAGTGTTACACTAACTAAGTCATGTTGAAGTGCTTTCAAGATGGTTAACTGCTCGAAAACAATAATATTTACAGTACAGTCCAATGGAGTTATTCAGCAACATTCAAAAGCAGAAACTGAACAAGTAGGAGCACAGAACCATTTCTATTGCTGCAGCACTCAGGGGCTCTGGGGAAAGGTGCCCCTGCCCATGGCAGGGGGGATGGAACTAGGTGAGCTTTAAGGTTCCTTCCAACCCAAGCCATTCTGTGATCTAACTCTCAGATCCTTTTTAYAGCTAAGGGGCTCTGATTTCAATTCTCAAGACTTCTACAATTATGCACAGCCTCTACGTGACTATTCAGAGATCTAGGAGAGCTGGCATAACAAAGCCAAGCAGTCCAGCAGAAAATGCCAGAAAGGAGTGCAGGGATTGAGTAATTTTATATTTGTGAAGATTTACTAACTCTCTGCAGGGAAACACTTCCCTGCACTTTGGAAACCTTTGTGTTCATAAACCTGAATTCTTTCCCAAAGCAGAAAACTGARTCTGCTCCAAACATAGGCTAACAAATAATCATACTATTATAGTCTCACCYTTGTTGACAATTTGTAATTATGCTGGTGATTTTTTAATTTGGTTATAGCTTTTATTGCTTATAAACTATTTTTCTATCTTGATTTTGGTGAGGTGTTTTTTCAGGCAAGCCTTAAGTTTCTTGCTATTATCTTAATGCCATATCTTTGGGATAGAATTTAATTTAGAACTCTGTGCTTAGCTATCTTGTAAGGGATAATAAACTTTTAGGTACAAAAAATACAAGCCACCACACTGTAAACCAACCTGAATAGAGATTCAATCACCCAATCCATTCACTGCTGAAAGTTCCACTTTCCATACAATGAAGATTCAGTGAATCAGGAGGGAAAAAGAACTCACACAGCAAAAATAAACAAAAGAAAATTGTACACATCTACTCGGAAAGCTCCCATATAAATAAAAGAACAGATGTTTTCATTTGTTTTGTGAAAAGTGGTAATCTAAGATCAGCCATCCATGCATCAAACAAGTGCTCTACGTCTGTTGACTCAACAGGGCTGTGACAGCATGGCAGCTCCTCCTGAGAATGCCTTCCAAGCTGAATCCTGGAGGCAAAAAGAAAATCATCTGAGGAATGCTTTGTTTGAGATGTGATTAACAAAATCTCTTGGCAGTAGCTCCAGCTCAGCTATTCTTYTGGAATTTCAGAAACAATTACAGGTTAAAAAAAAATCACAGACTAAAAATTCGGGCCTGGACAAGATACTATGCAAATCTCTGTGAAGTGGATACTGAGTTCTGACTGGCTTATATTTTGAATTYATCTACCTACAAAGTTCAGCATTAGTTTACCAAGTAAAGCTCACATGAGGCTGCTGCCTCATGCTGGGAAGGATGAAAGTTTGACAAGMAAGTCTCACAGATATGTAAACTTGGCAGAAAGATTTTTAAATGTAGAGTCTGACGAAGGAAGARAGATGGAAGCAAGTTTTGATATAGAAGAAAAGAATTTCTGAGCCAGACTTACTGGCTAACCAAGGAGGCAAAGGGTATGTTASTTAGAAGGGGTTTTTATGGCTTAGAGCAAAGGATAAACCCAGCTCAAACAAGWAGATGTTTTTACCAAGCAGAAAGATAGCACAGGCAAACAAGCCAGCAAATGTTGCAAGTAGGAAAAAGGTCTCAATTTTCCACTGCAAGAAAACTGAAAAACAACTTCTGGCTTAAACTGTAATGTACTAACTTTGAGTGATTGGAGAATAGTAACATGAATATGGTAATTACAGTAGTTATGATAGGCTCTGGATAAAAGTTAAGGTATAGATTGGTTCTGCTGTATTAAGATGCTCAGCAAAGGAAAGTCTATAATGCATTGTAACCTAAACTCAGGGTCTCCAGGCCTGCCTGCAGCTGGAGCTGACAGCTGTAGGCACAGGCTCTGTCACCCACCTCCCTGGGCTGCTGTAACCTCTTGGATGGAATAAACTGCATTTTGGAGAGCCCCTGGAGTCCCACATCCCTCATTTCGGCTCTTACAGCCTCAGAACTCTAAGACAGGGCATCCTGCTTTTGAGTCAGAAAAAAAATTGACTGGGCATACAATCATCAACTCTGAAGTGGTACTTGATGGGAATTACA
Source organism: Cardinalis cardinalis (assembly GCA_014549065.1). Lineage (NCBI taxonomy): Eukaryota > Metazoa > Chordata > Aves > Passeriformes > Cardinalidae > Cardinalis > Cardinalis cardinalis. The sequence continues at coordinate 281,253 of JACDOX010000086.1, read as the reverse complement.
TTTTTAAGTATAGAAGGGAAAGCAACGGACATTAGGAAATAACAGAAGAGTTCTGTAACAAATATAAGTTCTGCATCAAATTAAAGCAATCAATAGTTCTAGAACTGGAACAAAGTAATAGATCTTCATAAAACTGAAAATAAAATACATCATTGATGGGCTTCTCCTCGAGCCAGGTCTTATGAGCTCTCAGAGAATCTGASATAGCCCAGCTACCCTGAATAGCATAAAATTAGCAGRATGGCTTCTGAKGTARTGTTGGAAACAGAAAAAGGTTTAATAAAAGACARAATAACARAGCTSTTACARAGAAAAACCAAGCCRRGGGCAAGAGGTTCTTGCTCCTGCTAAAACACCCCACAAAAGCAAWTATGTCCCTTGTTCTCTTCCTTTTCTAGTGAATTACCTAGGCAGGACCTCTTGGCCTCTGTCCAATAGGGCAGCCCCAGGTCTGAGGAGAAGTCCAAAATGTCCTATGAGGTGCCTTTGTACCAATCTGGGAGAGAAACTYCTGGGCTTTTTGCTTTTTTAAGCAGACAAAGGATAATTTAGTCACTCCATCAACAGGGGGCACATTCCTACACAGTGTAGAAAAAGAAACGGGAAACTTCAAAATATTCCTTATGTAATTTTTGGTAAGAACTGATGCCTCTGGCACCTGAATGCTACAGCAGTACACAGTTTGTGAAGACAAGATGATAGTATAGCTAAAAAAAAATGGGTATTACATACAACAATCTGTGGCTCAGTTAAGGGAGAAAACAATTCCAGGAGGAAAAAATTCCAGGGAGAAAAAACCCTCAGGGAGTACAATGATTCCACTATCAACAAAAACTTTAAGTTACTACTTCTTATACCTGTTACCCARTAGATTCCCTCAGTCAGTTGTTCATTTTGGCTAGTATTTCCACAGAATAAGTGATATTTTAACATTAGGGTGCCTTAATTTAGATGTAAAAATTCAAGGTTAGAGATTCAAACCACTTAAACCAATTAAGGTACTGAGTAAAACAATAACTTCTTTCATGTTKTAATTTGGCTACAAAGGTGGTATTTTATACAAAGGATCATAGAATGGCTTGGGTTGAGAGAAATGTTRAAGGCTGCCTTGTTCCAACCCCCTGCCACTGGCAGGGAGACCTCATGCTAGACTAAGTTACTGCAAGCCCCATCCAACTTGGCCTTGAGCATTTCTCCAGGGATRGGACATCCACAGCTCCCCTGGGCAACCTGTTCAAGGGCCTCARCACCCTCACAGGGAATAATTTCTTCCTATTATTTCATCTAAACCCACACCTGTCACTTCAAAGCCATCACCCCACACACCATTWTAAGTCCCTCAGCAGCTCTTTTGCAGCCCCTTTAGTACTGGAAGATTGCTGAAATGTATCCAATGTATTTCTGTCCCTGCAGTTTTGTCATCTGTGAAACCAGAAATTATACCTGATATATCTTATATAGATTGTGTTTGAATAATGAAACCTCCTTATTTCATGATTTTCAGAAAATTTGCAAATATGTTTTAATATATTCTGGCCTATCATGAACAGCTTGAGGCCAAATAGAATTCCCCAGTATTCATTGTTCACTGCTTCAAAATAAGGCTCCAAACAGGAACCCTTTTCTGTGGAATTTGTATCTTTATCAACATACCTTGTATCCCAAGACAAAGTTCCAAATAATGGGGGAAACCTACATAGAGCACGAGGTGGCAAAAAATCCTGGACCTCAGCTGCTATGGTAGAAATACAAAACATCCAGTACTGAGAGGGTGTTTRCTTAAGATCTGCTGAGATTGTCTGAAAATGAAGATAACCATCAGCCACATGAAATAGTAATCAGGCAGTTATCAAGAGACCTAAGATGGGAAAGAAAAATCAGCTAAAAAATCAAATATAAAAAGCCCTAAGATTTCTAACAGGGAGAAAAAGGCAGTGAAAACCTGGCCTGATGCCAAGAAGGTGCCCCTGGCACCTCAAGCTCTGTTGGGGCCTGAGGGAACACCCTTCTCTGGCAGTGGGCTGAGAATACAGTGCTCAACAAGCACAGGTCACTCCTGGGGTGTCACTGTCACAGACATGTTTTATGAAAAAKCCTTTCCTTAGGWTTTTTTCTCCTGAGAAGCTGAGAGGCCTCAGGAACAAAATGTAAACATWGATTATCTGCTGCTGTGGAATGCARCAGGTGSATCTGYGATTGGTCTCATGTGGTTGTTTCTAATGAATGGCCAATCACAGTCCAGCTGTCCAGACTCTTGATCAGTCACAAGCCTTTGTTATCACTCTTTTTCTATTCTTAGCTAGCCTTCTGATGAAATCCTTTCTTCTATTCTTTTAGTATAGTTTTAATATAATATATATCATAAAATAATAAATCAAGCCTTCCRAAACATGGAGTCAACATTCTCATCTCTTCCCTCATCCTAAGACCCCTGAAAACACCACCACATGTCACCTTTGGGGTCCTGCCCCARCAGCTGGGTGGTTTAGCAGGTGACAGGAACAGCCCAGGTGAGAATGCAGCCACAGGTGATGGATGCACACACAGAGGAACACATTCTGAGAAGGGGGGGCTCACACCACTGAAACCTCCCAGTAAAGGGATAGGGGTGAGCATTTACCTGCAAATTTGAGGCTGGAAGCTGTGGGAGTTGCTAGAGGAGTGTGTTTAGGTATGTGAAGGTGTTTACTAAGGTGTAAGGGTCTAGTAGTCATTTATCTGTTATATTGCTGCTATTAGTCCTGCAAGTATAGTTCATGGACTAACAGTTAATTACAAGCTATCAATAAATCACTTCAATTTTAACTTTATTTAAGTAAGGCATGAGCTGTTTTTCCCTTACAAGCAGCAAATGCACTCCTTTGGTGTCTTYTGCTTCACTCTTTTATGTAGCCTTCAACTAAACTTACCTATCTCAGGTTTTTATTTTTCTTTTCCTTTTCTTTCACCTGAGAGCACCCAAGATATTCAGGAAGTCACACTTGCTTCAGTAYTCAGACTGATTCCAATCAAAGGTCTACAATAATTGCACTTCTCCAAAATAATGGCTCCAAAACTTGGGCAAAAATGGACCGCATCTTTGAAAAGTGCATGTTAAATCTTTGGGTTAGACAAATGGAAACTTAAGAGGTTTAACATACATGCAAGCCTTCTAAAAAGTGGCTTCTTAAACAAGATGCTCTAATGAATTTAATCCCTGAGATCAGGKTTTTGCTTCAGAAAATTCCAATTAAACACCATATGAAAGCTTGGTGTGCTTCTCCCCGTGCAACTGAAAGCTCAGTTGTTAGCTCCTAGTTTTTCCAGAAAACACTAAAAGAGTGTCATTCATATTTTTCTTTTTTAAACAGTGTAAAGAAATACAGCTAAATTTAATTTTTCATGGTTCACTTTTATACTTCTGCTGATGACATTTTTATAAATGAGAGGTAATGAAGAATCCTCTCTCATGTTTTAACTTCACAAATTCTTAGTCTTGAAAGTACAGGATCTCATTGCTTTATCCTCAACAGACTTGGATAAAACTACACATTGACAGATCTTGTAACCAAAGACCCAGACCAAGCATACTCACTGATCTGTGACTCAAACTCTAAAATAAAAATATTCATGTTCATTAAGTGCAACTATGCTTCTTCTAAACTAAGTTTTATTTTATTTATGGGCTCCTAGCTTTTGATTAATCAAAATAATTACTTCCTTGAAATCTTTTCTCATTCTGTATTCAGGAGAAAAATATTCTGTATCATGCATAAAGCCTTTTAAGTTAACTAAGCTTACAAGAGACATTACATCACCCTCACAACCACTTTTTAGGAGTTACTTGCTCTGAAAAAGCTGACTCTCAGCACACAAAGTACTAGGCTAGCAACTGGCAACCGTGTTCTTCTTCACTACAATTTTAGAAAGCCATCAAGACTTAAACCTGAAAAAGAATGAAAATGCTTTAATTAAAATGAAACAGGAGCCTTGTGACAAAAATATCTCTTCATAGTAAACTAAGTGTTTTCAAAGTTACTTATTCAAGCAACTAGTAGAAACCAGGAGTAACCTAGAACTCCAAGAAGCACTACAGAAAATACCCCATAATTGCAGTTTAAAACCCCCACAAAAGGCAGGTATTCAAACACAGACAGCGAAATTAACACCTTGCCTGCCTGTTACATGCTTCCTAATTCCAACCTACACTGCTCCAATGCCATATTTACTAATCCTTACTTCTATTACTCCCTAGACCTTTTTCAAATTAATAGAATATCTACACCTTTTTTCCCCCAAAGTGCTAGGAGGAAAGCTACTTATCTTTTCTCCCTGCTCAGATGTTTCCCCACTACCAAAACACTTTACTATTTATGTATGCCATCTATGAAATATGAAATCAAAGAACTGGAAATCCTTCCTTTTCACCATAACTTGAATACTTCAAAGGAGCACAGTAGGAGCACTTCTCCAATTAACATTTACCCAGCACATTCCACCTCCTCATTCCCTTAACACTTCTGAGTCACAACCACCAGCTCAAGTGACTGGAAATTAACCTACTAAAGCAATGATTTATAAAGTTACATTAATTTGGCATATAACTTCACAGAAACCTATATCTGGGAAACCAGAGATTCCTCCAGAAACAAGAGAATTTTATTTAAGCCAGAGAGGACCTGTAGAGTGATGCAGTATCTTGTACTGAGTCCACTGATGGAGTATTAAAAAAACAGAAGCTTTCACAGAAACAAGCTCTTGTTTTAGATTTAGTCTTTAGAGAGCTTTAAAGGTTATCAAACCATTTAAAGTCTCTTCCCCTTTTTTCAGCAGAATTATTGTTCTTTTCTAGGAAAAAAAATGAACTCATTTCCCTCAAATAATTATGGGTTAGGCTTGTAAGCAAAAACAGGACAGAATATTGCTGCCCTCCTTCTCATGAGTTGTACCTTCTCTGCCTATTTCTTATTCAAAGTCAAAGCCTGGTCAGTAAAATAACCCCCCAAACCAGGACCTTGCAGATGGGAAGTTCTGCCTACCTGGCCTGTTGGGTTTGTGCTACACACAAGTTCTGTCAAACTCCACCTGCTGGATAAACTTAAAAAAGCCTAGGAAATAAAAAGGCTTTAGCTCCACCAGGACTGATGTATCACTCAGATACTAGGATAAAACTTATGGAACTGTATATTTGGTTGTACAGACTTCATCCTTTCTSTTTATCCCCAACTCAATGAGTGCTACAATCAAGCAAAATCTCTGGCCAGGTATTTTTTTCTAAATCTCTCATATTAATGGCTCATAGTTGCAATTAATATCAATTTCTGGTAATGCAGTTACAGACAGGAAAAGTCATAGCTCCATGCACAGCTAAAGAGAAAATTACTCTTCCTGCTCTTTGCCTCTGACATAGAAAAGTGGAAAGTAATGTGTAAATGTAATTTTCAATTAGCATTTAGATAAAGTATCACTTAATTCAAATTGCTTACAGTAACTTTTTACCCATACTTCCCAACTCATACAAACCATAATAATTTAKATCTTTGTATTTGCTAGTAGTTTCTCTTACAGGATGTCTCATAAATACACCTTTATTTTATAATTCACTATTATTTATTATGATCTACTATCCTTGAGAAATAATTCAAAAATGCATTCAAGACATGTAAACCATACCTGGAGCAGCCTGTGATAGTGAAATGCTGAAAGAGGCATTATGTTTGAAAATAGTAAATTTAATAAAAAGTTGAGAGTTGAACTGCTCTCTCAAAGACTTGAGAGAGCAAACTGCTCAAATATTTMTCTAGAAAGAAAAAATTAACACCATTTCACACAGATAATGCTGTGGCACAGTACAAAAAGCTCTACTGTGCATACTTTATTATCATTTCAGGATGTCATCACTAAATAAGCACAAGTGGAGACTCTCCGCAATTAAAACTTTTATAGAAGTTTCAAGACAAATATTATTTCTGAAGAACAACTATTTTTTTCCTCTTTTAATAAGTCCTTCTATTTTTGCCAGGTCTCCAAATGAAACTGTTGCAGAACCTCGCTGGGCTGGTTTTGCCTRAGGGGAAAAAAAACACAGGGCTAATTTTAAACAAAAATATTTTGTAAAAAGCTTTTAAAACATCACTTATTTAAATAGTACCTTCAAAGATAAAATAAGAGCTTCACACTACCTGTGACTCATGGTATTTCCAGCCAATCATGTAGTAGATTTGAAAGGTRGCAGGTACAGAGCCATTGCTGTTTCCATACATTTCTGTTAGGGCAGGAAGGGAGAGAGAGAAGGCACAGGATGTCAGCTCTAGGAAATACTCAGCTCTCAGAACATCATATTCATCATAATGAGTYCTGGTGAAAGATTTGGGACAATAAAAATATCTCATACTGGTGCATCAATACAGTTCAAATCCTGGCATTATAATTAAGGTTAAAAATAGCWTATGATAATGGCATTTTGTTCTCAAGTATTTGGGTTTTCTGGTTTTGCTTTGGGCTTGTTTAGGTTTTGGGGGTTTTTTTTTACACAAAGGTCATAAAAAAAACAGACACAGAAAAATGTTCTTAAAGTCATTTTAGATGAACTCATTACTCTCAAATACTGACCTTGGTATATAGCAGCTGCTGCCAGCATTGTCTCCCTGTGCAGCAGAGGTTTTCTATTCCAAGAGCAATTACTCTCCCCCATACCTAAAAATATGTTTTAGCTTTAAGAAAAAGAAGATATTGCACATGCCATGAGTTAAGTGCCATGCACTAAGGACARATTCTCACAAAACTAAAGTACAGAATCCTCTGCTATTCACTGTAGGACGGAACATACCACAGATCATTAGGTGAGTTTCTTATGTATAAGAATCCAGAACTTTTAATTTCTATGCTTTGCAATTTACAGTTTGCATTGCTAGGAATCATTTCAAATTATTCCTTCTTCAGCCTGAGTCTTCGAACATTTAGGCTTTTAAGTATAACTGATTTTAAGAATGAGTACAAAGGGTTTATTCAGACACATGACTGTACTGTTTTAACAGATAATAATTGAAATTACTAGTCCAAGAGATTTAAAATACAAAATAAAGTAACCACAATTCTRATCTTTTAACCACTTACTGCATCTKAAYGTTTCTGCTCAATAAAAGCTGCCTTTCCATTAAGGAATGACTCCATGCAGCAGTGGATCCAGATAAGAAATGCCCTGAGATGCTGTCAGTAACAACAGACTGCATGTGAATGACTGCTTTACAATCCATGGCAAACGCAATCAGAATACTAACAAAATCATTACTCAATTGTTGGCTGTTCCTCAGCGTATTCCAAATTAAGGATGTATTTACTCTCATTCCAAAGCAGTTTGCTGATTGCCCTGCTAATTAGAAAGGCTCACAGGAAAAGTAAGTGTGTGGGATATGGGCCTGTCTCCCTTTAAGGGCTTTTCTGCTCCTTACACTTAACAGGCTCATGGAGAACAGGAATCCCAGGGAAGCAGAACATTCACAGCAGAGCATGAAGTAGCAAATCTTTGACTTGTGCTTCCCAACACAAATCTCCTGACAGGCATAATCTCCTGACTCACTAGATGTGTTTTGACTACCAGGAAAAAACCCTAATGCTTCCACTGCTGCAGTAAGATTTATTTTTATTTTTTTAAGAAAGAAACTCTTTGTGATGAAGATGGTGAAACACTGGCTCAGGTTGCTAAGAGAGGTGGTGGATGACCCACACCTGGAAACATGCACCAGGTCAGATGGAGCTCCGAGTAACCTGATCTAGTTCAAGATGYCCMTGCTCACTGCAGAGAGTTGGACTAGATGGCCTTTAAAGGTTCTTTCCAACCCACACTAGTCTATGATGTGGAGTTAAGAAACACACAGTGAAACAGTTCTGTGTCTGGTCCACTGATACAGAAAACATTTATGTTTCCACAAAGAATATACTTGCCTTGTAAGTCTTCCATAACCTCAAATAAGCCTGGGTAGTTCACTTGGATTTCATCAGTATCCTAGAAGAATTGAGAAGTTCCATTTTAGAGCACATCAAACTAAACCAACAGCATTATTTCAACCTTGCTGTACTCTCAAACTATTCCCTGCCCATTATTGTATTTGCAGGGCTCCCAGATGAAGGCAGGAATGATRTATCTCATTTTATGTTCTCAGAAGGCTAATTTATTATTTTATGATACTATATCATATTAAAGAATATTAAWCTAAACTAYACTAAAGAATACAGAAAAGATACTTACAGAAGGCTAAAAAGATACTAAAGAAAACTGGTGACACTTTCCAGAGCCCAGATAGAGCTTGACCTTGAYTGGTCAGTAAGTCAAAACAATTCACATGAAACAAATGAAACAATCATCTGTTGGTAAACAATGTCCAAACACATTCTAAAGCAGCAAAACACAGGAGAASCAAATCAGACAATTATGGTTTTCCTTTTTTTTTGAGGCTTCTCAGCTTCCCAGGAGAAGAATSCTGGGCAAAGGGATTTTTCTAGAAAATATGACTGTGACAGCCCATGGCAGGAGGGTTGGAACTAGATGATTTCTAAGGTYCCTTCTAACCCAAACCGTTCTATAATTCTATTCATCTGCCTCTTCTGCTCAAATCATGTATTTCTAGGCAGCATGTACTATTTTAACATTTCTAAAAAGTTTTGCAYAGTAGCTCAAATGCAATCAAATTTTAATTTAAATGCCATTATTTTCTTCTTGGTTTTAGAAGAAAAAGCAAGTGTCTATAATTTTTTCATGCAGGTCTAATATTCTCTGACATTTCTTCAAGAAAACCATCCAAATTCTAYTGGGCTGTGAGCCAAAGATACACTTCAGTGTACACTACAGTTGGTTCCATTAATTACCACATAGCCAAAACCAGTGGCAGTCCAGGCTATTTCTGCAGTCTGTTCAGTGAGGTGCAGAAGGAAGCAGTTTGTCATTACTACATTAGCAAACAGTGATTTTCATATTCCAGCAGCTCTGACGTTCTGGATTGTTCTCCCTGATGGCTCTCTTACTTATAATTACCACAGTGAGGGTGTTAAAGCCAGCCCTGGAGAGGAGATGTCCCAGATCAGCGACGGCGGTGAAGGGYGACACGTGAGGAGAGAAGCCCCCTTCCCTCTCCAGCTCAGCCAGCTGCAGGGAGCAGCGCAGCTCGTACAGGGTGTCCCCCCCAAACATGGCTCCAATGAACACYCCATCAGGCTTCAGCACCTGGTGGATCTGCAACACACAAACACACAGGGCATGGCTGTGGGATCACATTCTCTGAGCCGGGGAGAAGCAAAGAATGATCAAAACAATTCTTATCTCATTTACTGCTCCTGCATTGTTCACAAGTGGAATGCATTGTGGAAGATTGTTTACCTGAAGGGAATTGGTAATTGGATTCTGGTGTGTTTTGATTCATTGACCAATTGAATCCATTTTTGTGTGTRTGTGTGTGTGTGTGTCGGGACTGWCGGCTGACAGTCACAATATTCATATTCTCTGAACCTGGGAGAAGCAGCGAGAGAGACAAAGAATGATTAAAACAATTCTCTCATTTACTCCTCCTGTGCTGTTCACAAGTGGAATGCATTCTGCAAGATGGTTTACCAGAAGAGAATTAGTAATTGGGTTCTGGTGTGAGTGTTTTGATTCACTGACCAATTGAATCCGTGTGTGTSTGTCGGGACTGTCGGCCGACAGTCACGAGAGGTTGCGCAGTTGAATGCTTGGCAGATTCAGTTTAGACATAATATATTCAGATATATTATATAATAGATTCAATTTGGATGTAATATAATGTAATATAGTATAGAATATATACATAATATAATATATATATATATTATATATACATAATATAGAATATATACATATATACATACATATATAATATAATATACATATATACATACATAATATAGAATATATACATATATATATACATATATAGAATATATACATAAGTATAATAAAGTAATTAATTAGCCTTCAGATAAGAAGGAGTCCTCCTCATCATTTCTCTCTGCCAAGGGAGTTGCCTTGTTTCCTACACGTAACTAAGTGGTTCTTAGACTTTTTATCCCAAAGAACTCAAAAGCAACCGTTTTAAGAGCTGTGATAGACTTTTAATATTGACTGTATTCTGCAGGGCAAGCTGTGACACAGCTTCTGCTCACACTGCTCTGGCTGAAGATAGACTATTTTCTATTTTTAAGAGGAAATCCTCAGAAATTACACTTACAGTCAGGAAACATGGAACAAACCATAGAAATTGAGGGTAAAGCTATTTTCAGCACAATACTCCTAAAACAATATTCTAAATTAATTTATTTCTAAAAGGAGGGTAGATTAAGGTAAGTATGCTATTTACTTTTACTTTCTGAGAGCAGCAAAAGCACCTTTTAATGGCTTGATTTAACTTTAGTTTCCAGTACTGATCTYTGCACTTCTGAGACAATTGAGTAATGCCATTTTTATTATGTCTATGATTACTTATTATTGACTTGCCAAAACAGCAATATCATGATTCAAACACCAAGGCTGACAAGCTGCTTTCTGGTCCTTAAGTTCTAGCCCTTTTCCTAGTGAGAAATAAATTCATGTTTTCTCGTTTCTTTAAGAGTTGGACATGATCTCTGGTTTAGACATCCAGAAGAGCCTCATTATTATAACCAGGCTAACAAGACAGCAAGCATTTCCAATGTCTTTGAAAATAAAAATAACTAAATAGTTTTTTAATGAAGTATTAATCAAGCTACCTTTTCTGTGCTAGTAAAAAAGCCTTTAATTGACAGGTAAGAAAGTGAGGCAGATAAAGGCAGTTTCCATTAGTTAAAGACAACACAGGAGATCATGAAAGCTGGCCAAGAAGCCCAGTTCCCTTGCTATTGTGAGACAGTGGCAGTTATATTTTCTGTGGGAGAAAGTATTTGACCCTCCACAGAATACTTAAATTCTGGTGAAAATTATGTATTTCTTTCTAAGTTTTTTTTATAAGTACTGAATGCATTTCACTTTATTATTTCAGTAACAGTAGGGTAGCCCTACTCCTACCAACAGGTGACAGGACAGCACTGCAATGACTGATCAATTTGAAATAAATTAAAAAACAGCAATCTGGTTAACATGTTTGATTTGACTAAAGTTTACACCTGCAGGAAAGAGCTGAAGTAATCCAGAATAACCAAAACTGTTAGTGAAAAAAAATATTTTTCTGTCTTAAAMAAGTATTTGCTTTATTCCAATACCRAAAAGTCTTGGTCAATAGAAGTAGTGGCAAGTGCTAACTWAGAGTATTAAAAAACAATTTCTTACCTCTTTGAAAGCTTTAGGAAGGTCGTTCACCCAATGCAAACTGAAATAAGAGAAGTGTACATTTTACAATTTCAGATTAAATCAAAGTTAGSCAATGCCAGTAACTACCTAATTAGCTAAGTAAGTTTCAGGAGCCAAAGCCATAAACTGATTTCTRAAGGTACAACCATAAAACACCTGCTTGAAACTGATACCAAAGAAGACCAGAAGTTTATCCACATAGCACTTCTTTTTGGTGAGAAAACAGAAATCCTGGAGACTACTTTGTCAAAATGCAGGAAAGAGAGAAGCTCAAAGTCTTTTGAAGGAAATTAAACAAACAAAACAGGAAGAATCACCAGGACAGCAGTTTTTCCTAATGCATGCTCATATATACTATGCAAGTACYTTTCCTATTCCTTTTTAATGGACTAGTAATCTTTGTTGGATTTATTTTCTTAAAGCTACTCTGAAAAGAACATCATTAACAACTTAAACAAAATAAATGAATACATACCTTAAGCTGCTGACAACAAGATCAAAGGTATCTTCTTTGAAAGGAAGGAATTCCTCATCAGCTACAACCTTGATCGTTGGGATTTCAGATTCTATAGCATTTTTCTAATGTTGGGTTGGAAGAGAAACAGCTCATCAAAACCTCACTTCTTTTGCTTCCCTGTACTACAGAATTGAAGCACTTTAGCATTCAAAAAGMTACTTACTAAAGCATTCTCTGCGATATCAACTTGAATAAGTTTTTCAACTGTTTCCTGAAATGAAATTTTAAAAGTCTATTAAATATGTGAATTATTTTGTAAATGGACATAAGTAATTTTTTGGCACATCTACTTATAATAAATTAGAAAGAATCTTTTCCACTCTTGATAGAGGCTTTATATAAGCACAAAGCCCTTTTCCCACCCAATGTGGCACCTGCTCCCAGGGAAAACAGCTGAGGCAGAAGTGGTTACAGAAAACACATACTGTAATTTTAGGCATAAGTTTAGTTAAACATAAACCATGGATTAAGGAAGCCAAGGAAGCACCTTTACTTACAGAGTGGTTCTTRAATGGTAAACTGTTAATGGCTCCAAAGCCTCCACAATGACACTTCTCTTTAGCAACTAACTGTGGCCAATAGTCACCAAAAAAACAGGCATATTGCTACCCAAAACTAAAAGTTCACTGTACCATAACAGATAACTTCCCTTGCACGTTTGTCCAGTTTTCAGCAGCAATAAATGAAGAACAGGCTGCACAACACACAGCTTTGAGCTAYAACTACAGGTATAGGGCTAGGGGGGGAAAATTTACCTCATTGAGACTCAGATGATTGTTTCAAGTTGTGACAGAGCCCTGTTTGAAAGGGAGGCACCCATATGAACTTCCTTTAAACACTCRTAAGTATGAAGAGACAGTACCTTGGTTAAGTGCTGAGCTATGTAACCTCTTCCAGAGCCAACATCCAAAGCCAGAGGAAACGTTCTAAAGGATAAGATCAGCGATACAGAACATAACCAAGTCTTAAAATATTTTTAATTTTAGACTGTATTAAGTTTCCCCTGCTGATCTCTAAGGGCCTTATTGAACTGAGCCCACCGAACATCCTTTCGTGGTACCCCGGGGAAAGGGCTCAGCATCCAGCGATATTCCCAAGGATTCCGTCCCCTGGGGATGAGGGGAGGGCTGGGGACGAGGCGGGGCTCACCTGGTGATGTCAAACACCCGGTCCGCGATCCTGCCGCCGACCTGGGGGGAGAGCCAGCCAGCGGTCAGAACCACAGCACCAATGAGGCTGGAAAAGACCTCTGAGATCACCAGGGACAACCCATTAGTAACCAGCACCTTGCCAACTGTGAGAAATGGTTACTCACTTTTCATAATTTAGAAAGGTGCACTAAAMCTTATCAAAAATACAACAGAAGACTGAATAGAGAAAAAAGTTACGGCGCCAGGAGCAACGGATTTTCCCCATCCTGTGCTCACCCACACAATGAAGGTTTTCCCTTTTTAACCCTTTAACTCCTCCCAAAGTTCTGTCCATCGACCCCTTCTTCGCTGTCCGGGGYGGAGATCTTTTCCTCAAATCCTGACTGGAGGTCAGATGTCGCCATAGGGACAAGCCAGCCCTCCCAGCTGTCCCAACCCCAGCTGTCCCTTGATAACCACGGCAGGGGGTACAACATAACTATAAATCTAGAAACTTTTCTTAACCTATATACATGATATTTGTCTGTTAACTGTGAGAGTCAATCATCGCATTACTCATCTATCACATCAACAAAACCACGGCACTGAGCGCCACCTCTTTCCTTAAACACCTTCAGGGACGGTGACTCCAGCATCTCCCTGGGCAGCCCATTCCAATGTCTGATCACTGTTTTCTGAGAAGAAATTCCTTATGTCCAACCGAAACTCCCCCTGAGAAAGCTTGAGACGATGTCCTCTTATCCTGTCGCTGGCTGCCTATGAGAAGAGACCGACCTCCACCTGGCTACAAGCCCCATCCAGGTATAGAAAGTGAAAAGGAGACCCCTGAGCCTTCTTTTCTCCAGGCTGAACACCCCAGCTCTCTCAGAGGCCTGCGCTCCAGCCCCGCTGCCCTCCTCTGGCCCCGCTCCAGCCTCTCAATATCGCCCCTGAGCTGCGGGCCCAGACCCGGCCACAGCACTCGGGGTGACCCCGGCCYCGCACCTCCTCCCGCAGGTAATCGCACTTGGCGGGCTCGGCCTGCAGCGCCGCCCAGTTCTTCTGYTTCCGCTTCAGCCGCCGGTCGAACGGGTTCAGCGCGCCCGGCGAGGCTCCGGCAAGAGGAGGAGGAGGCGAAGCGGCGTTGGCGGCGGCCCTCGCCGGCAGCGCCCAGAGCGAGCGGCACCATCGCGCCCTCAGCGCCGGCCGCGCCAGGCCCCTCATCGGCCCGGCCTCCGCGCCCCTCCGCGCCTGCGCGCGSGGAGCCGTGTCCCGCCGCGGCCGCCGTAGCGCCGCCGGAAGGGGCCGTGCGGTGAGGGCGGCGTGCGGGCAGCGCCGTGAGGGAGCGGCGGCGCCGGGCACGGTCGGTGTGAGCGGAGCGGCCTCGGGGCTCCTCCCTGCGGGCGCCGGGCACGGTGGGTGTGAGCGGAGCGGACCCGGGGCTCGTCTCTGGGGTCGGGTGTGGGGGCTGAAGGCGTCCTGGCGCACCTGGTGCTGCTGCTGGGCTGTAGCTGAGGTGCGCACTGGGTTAATCTCGTGGAAGGTCTGGTGAGGAGTCACGGGGGGATGTGTCTGCACCTCAGGTGTATCGTAGGATCATAGAATGGCCTGGATTGAAAAGGATCTTAAACATAGTTCGAAATTCCCTCCCATGTCAAGGGGCACCTTCCRCCAGGYCGGGTTGCTCAGAGCCCCATCCAGCGTGGCCTTGAACACTTCCAGGGATGGGGCATCCGCAGCTTCTCCGGGCAGCCTGTGCCAGTGCCTCACCACCCTCACAGGGAAGAATTTTTTCTTCCTATCTAATCTAAATCTACCTTCTATTAGGTTGAAGCCATTCCYCTTTGTCCTGTTACTCCAGCCCCTTGTGAACAGCCTTTTTCCAATTTCTTRTAGGCTCCCTTCAGATGGAAGGCCACAGTTAGGTGTCCTGAAGCCTTCTCTTCTCCAGGCTGAACAATTTCAATTCTCTCAGTCTTTTCTCRTAGGRGAGGAAGTCCTGTTATCTCGGTGGTCCCTGGACTTGCTCCAACAGCTCCATGTTCTTGTGTTGGGACCCCAGATCTGGACACAGCACTTTAGGTGGGCTCTCGCCTGAGCCGAGCAGAGGGGCAGAATTCCCTTCCTCACCTGCTGTCCCTGGAGCTTTGGACACAGCCCAGTGTACAGGGGATTTCTTGGCTCCCAGTGCAGCTGGCAAAGCCAAGATTTGTGGCTGAGACCGTGGTAGGTACAGGATTATGACTTTTTAAAATCTGCTGCTGCATCAAAGCCAACAGGCTGCCAGGTTCCATCAACCAGAGATACAGAAGTCATTGTGCTACATGGTGCTTGTCAGGTCACATCTGTGTTCAGTTTCGGTTCCTGCTGTACAGAAAAGATGTGGACAGGCTGGAGAGGGTCCAGAGAAACACCATGAGGATGGCTGAAGGACTGGGAAGCTGCCATGTGAGGAGAGGCAGAGAGAGCTGAGTTTGTTCCACCTTGAGGAAAGAAGGCTTAGGGGAGACCTCATCCTCACCTTCCAGGGTTTAAAAGGTGGCTACAGAGAAGCTGGAGATTGTGTTTTTCCAAGAAGTTGCAAGCAAAAGATAAGGGTTAATAGGTACAAGTTATTCCTGGAGAGATTCCATTTAGATACAAGAGGAAAATTTTCCTCAATGAGAACATTCAACCACTGGAAAAATCTCCCCAGGGAAGTGGTTGATTCCTGTGGAAACCCAGGGCACTGGGAATATTTCCCTGTCTGCTCTGGGGTGCCCTGACCCCCAGGGGAGCACTGACTGTGACCCTCACTCATGGAGAAAACTTCCTAAACTCCAGAATAGACCAGAATCTGCTAAGGTGTGAGGTAGATTATAGAGAGCAGTGTAGGTGAATCACTTGGTGAGAAATTTAGGTTTTGGGATTTTAGTATGTTGTGGATGGAAGCAAGATGGAGGGCACAGGGTGTCATCCTGGGTTTCTTCTTTCTCCTTCTTCATGGGTTTGGGTGGYATTTTGTAATTGGGTGGAAAAGTCCCCATTGCAGCTCTTTGGGATCAGTTATTGGGTTAAAAGGGAAAATAATCTGGATGTCAGTTCTTAATTGGATAGTTTAGCTTTAAAAGACCTTGTAACAAGAGCTTGTTGGCCATTTTGTGCCTTGCTRMTGAACTCATGGTTGTGAGACTGTTTTACTGATAAGAAATAATAAACACCTGAGTCAGAACATGAACTACCATCTCAAGTGCCTTCAATGCAGACACAGAGAAACCAGTAGATTCCCATTTGCAAGATTTGGCAGGACAGGGTACTGGGCCATCTTGTATATTCARTGCTTTTGCCAGGAAATGTTGGGCCAGGGAATCCTTGAGGTCCCTTCCAAGCAGGTGGCGTGTTGCATGTTGTGAAGAGTTTGCAGGATGAGGCGAGAGATGAGAATTTGACTTTAGTTTTCRGAAGGCTGATTTATTATTTTATGATATTATATAGTATTAAAAGAAATTTATATATTGAATCTGTACTAACGAAGGAGAAAGGAGACATCAGTAGGCTAGATGAGAATGATAATAAAAACCTGTGACAGGTTGGAGTCTCGACACAGCTGGACTGGGATTGGTCATTAAGTAAAAACAATTCACATGAAACTAATCAAAGATGCACTTGTTGGTAAACAACTTCTAAACCACATTCTAAGCAATCAGATAATTATTGTTTACTTTTCTTTTTCTGAGGCTTTTCAGGAGGAGAATTCTGCAAAGGGATTTTTCATAAAGTACCACAGTAACAGTGGCGTGTGATGCTATGAAATTGCAATATGTGCTTTTGGAAAGAACTTCTTAGGTATAGGTTAGAAATCCAACCTTGTTAAGGTTTTTATTAATCAGAAATGTTTGGGTTTTTTTCCATATTGTAGATGTCCAAGTCTTCAAAAATGGGATCGAAAATGGAGGAAATCCTGAGCGATGGCCGGTTCAGCTGCGTCGCAAGGGACCCCAGGTTTTGGGAGATGCCTGAAAAGGAACGTAAAGTCAAGATTGACAAGCGATTCCGAGCCATGTTCCATGACAAGAAGTTCAAGCTGAGGTACACAGTGGATAAAAGAGGTCGCCCTGTTAACTACAGCTCTGCAGAGAACCTCAGGAAGTTTTATGCCTTGTCAGAATCTGACTCTGACCTTTCAGAAAGTGATAGTAAAGAACTCAAGKTAAAGAAAAAAAAGAAAAAGAAAGGTAAAGGAGAAGGAGATGCTGCAAAGGCCCCTGCTGGTGGCCTCCCAAAGSAGGAGGGCAAGAAAACCCAAAATGGGATGGACCAAACATGTGAAGCAGTGACTAAGCTAAATGACCTTAAAAAAGAAGGACAAAAAAGTAAATCTAAGTTCAGCTTGAAAGAGGACTCACAGAAACCTGCGGTGGAAGGTGATCGCTCTCGGGGAAACAAGGGCCTTCTACCAAGAGGGGAAGACAAGCAAGAAGGAAGACCTATTTCARTTCAAAACAAGGAAAAGTCTTCACAGGGAAGTGCTACCAAGTCAGTCAAAGCTCCCAGCAGGGACCACTCCCTAGGAGGGAAAATAAAAGAATCAGGTTAGTTGTTCAAATAACAAGGAGAATTCAGCTGTGTTCATTTGGATGTTGATGCTTTTGTTTTATCCATGGAAGATAATTTGCAAGATTAGTTATAAAATAGCTGGCTGACTCAGATTCAGTGCTCCTGAAGGATTGGAGTTGGTCAGCTCTGTATGGAATCAATTCTGATTACTCAGTAAGATCGTGAACATCCCAGTCCTTTTAATTGTTGGAGCTGAAATTGTTGATTAGTTAGGAAAGTAAAGTTTGTAGCAGCATATACACTGCTGTATTTATCAAATGAAACAGCAGATATGTGAACTGATACCGTGAAGGCACATCACAGCTTGTGAACTGAAGTTGTAAACATGGCAGCACTGAGTCACTAATAGTGGGGATTAGAAAGAMCAGGCTTTAGAAGAAAAACTTTATTTAGATTGCTTGTGCGTGTGTATAGCCTCCATTATTAAATAGATTTCTACATGTTGGTTCTGTAATATAAACAAAATAGCAGAATATTTAATTACAGTTGTGATTAATAGTACAATTCTGGGCCTAAAGAGTAATTAAATTAGATTAGAGCTGACAAACAAAAGAGAAAATGCTGYTGTTTTTTGTTACTTGCTGCTGCATTGTTACACCTTTCAGGAGTCCTCTAAATAGGTATGAAAAAGCCCTGAAGTTTTCGTTTTTGTAAAGGGTCATGTGTAATTGTAACATAAAAATGTATCTAATGTTTATCTTTCTGTGCTCAGACATCTGTGACCAAAGTGTAAAATGTAAAAGCCAGTTAGAGGAAGAGGCCTCTTCAAGTGAAGAYGCAGAATTGGAAGAAGAGGAATCAGAAGATGGTGGAGAAACAGGCGAGGAAGAGGAGCCAGAAGATGATGGGGAAATGGGTGAAGATGACAGTGATTCAGAAGATGATGAAGAAAGTGACAGTGGGCCTGATCTAGCCAGAGGCATAGGGAACATTGACACAAGCTCAGAGGATGATGAGGATTTAAATGAGCTCTTTCCAAAAGAGCCAGAGATTGAGCACTCGTGGCGAGAGCTGGATAAAGATGCCCCTCGTGGAGATGAGGTATGTGGGAAGCAACTTTCAGAGTTGCTTTTTACACACTTTGCATGTAAAAAGCATACTTTGAGGTATGTAGCAACTTTCCACTTTGCATGTGGTAAATTGCTCCATGACAAACTCAGAAATGTTATGAGTTCATTATAGACCATCATGTACGGAACAGTTTCTGGAAGTATTTTTCATAAAGGTTTTTCAGCTTTTTAGTGACAGAAAGGAAGTGGTAATGAAATTGTCTGACAATGAGAGACTTGCAGTTTTCACTGCTATCTCCTCTTCCTAAACACACTTACCTATACCTATGGATAAGCTGTCTACAGGTGAAAGGACAAACAAAATGGAGCCTTTCAGTAACTGCAGAATTTAAATAGTACTGCTTTTGTTCAGTACTGATTTTTTTTCACTTTTCAAAAATTAAGTTACTTAACTCACACTTTAAGAAATTAAGGCATCATGAGACAGTGAAATAGGACTTTACAACTAGCACAGTCAGTATGTAAAGAAATCACAGCACTCTAGTGCTGTCACAATAGTGGCAGTGGTTGCTCCTGACACTAACAATGTTGATGATAGCAAAATCCTAAGTGATGATGTTGTTGCTGCAGTTTTAAATCTATGATTGGTGCAGTCCATTCTGTGGTGCTTCACCATTTATGTCCTTTTTATATGCTCTGGTAATTGATGCTTCTCATCTTTGCTACTTTAAGTGATAAAAAGTCATGATGACAATGCTTCTTTTATTTTTTTCGGCAAAGTTTATTGCTGACTTTGATTTTTACTACTGAGTTCTGCTAGAGAATTGTGTATTCCCCACAACAGTCAACATTAAACCTATAATTTTATGTTCTGAATTTTATGTTCTTTCAGATTACAAGTAGATTGGCTGTTTGTAATATGGATTGGGATAGGTTGAAGGCTAAGGATTTRTTGGCTCTATTTAATTCTTTCACACCCAAAGGAGGAACAGTGTTTTCCGTTAAGGTAAGAACTGGTTTCTAAAAGGAGTGCTGACTTTTACTGTTAAAAAAAATAGACTACAAAATAAGAAGCAAGACAGTTTCTCTTTAAACACATTAATATTTCTTTTGGTTCTCCACAGTACTATGTTGCAATTTAACTTGCTGTAACGTGCATGTATTGGGCAGAGTTAGAGGCCAAAGCCATTGACTTCTTGTGTTTATGAGGTTGACCCTCAGTGCTGGTTTTCTCTAGTGGGAGGAGACTCCATTTCCTTGATTAGTTTAATATACAATGCTCTGTATGGCAGATAAACCAACCTTAGACCCAGCCTTAGACCTTACTAATGAATTGGTTGTATTCTGGCCAGTTAAGTATATTTTTCCATTATTCGTGTCTGCCTCAGCTCTCTGAGAAATTTTAATCTGATACCTCTTTCTGAAAACGGCCACAATGTACAATGAACAAAGTCAGTTGTTCTTCATCTGCCTCAAAGTTCCTAGCAGGCAGTTTGGTTATTCTACTGTCTTTTCCATAAGTTAAAATTAGGAAGCTATTAAAGTTTATGGAATTGATCCCTTTACTGATCCTAAATAAAAACTGTGAAGTGTAAAAGCCTGGAGAAATTTTTTCTTTCCTTAGCTACTGTACACTACATCACAGTTAAAAGTTAATTTTGTGTTGTTGTATATGTAGATTTATCCTTCAGAGTTTGGAAAAGAGAGATTGAAAGARGAAGAACAAAAAGGACCTGTGGAACTGTTTGATCTTCCAGAGAACACCACAGAGGATGATGGGTATTAATTTTAATTTTTGTCTTCAAATGAGAGCTATAATATGTCTAATTCTTAGTGGAAATCCCAATCAGCTCCTGTTTCCAGGAGTTCATATGTGCTAGTGACCTGTGGACACCTTAATTTTTTTAGATTTTTTCAAAGGTTGTTTTACAACAGGAACTGGTTCATTATCAGTGCATTTAATAAATGCATGATGGTGAAACTTGAGAAGATTTGCTTTCTGATGAGAGTTCAAAATTTTATGATGTAACTCACTGGAATAATCAATGGAACAAACACATGAGTAGCTTAAAAACCAGCATTTCTCCTCTACAAATTGCCATTTGTGCAGTAAACTCCCTTTAGTGCTCACTGCCAAAATTCTTACCTGTAAATCTACAGGGACCTTAGTCCAAGAATTCCCAGACTGACGTCTCTTGTGTGCCACCAGCAGCAGCCCTGGCCTCCTAGGCTGAGTTCCTCAGACCTACCATTGTCCTGGCTTCCTCAGGCMTGTCTTTTTTGCCTTTTTTTAGTTTTTGTTCAAGATTTTGCTTTAATATTTTTCCAGAATTTCCAGATGTTTGGCAGCCTGACTGGGGCCATATTTCTATAATGTATCCTGCTGGACTGCCCTGTTTTTAGAAAATCTAGATGCTTCTAAAATAAGGGCAGATCTCTTTGAAGACATTCGTGCATCAGGAGAGTCTAAGGTGGATGTTCTGAGGTCACCTGCATTGTGTCCATCAAGGTGCATCCTGAAGTGTTGGATTTACTGCTCAGTGGGCTTGTGAGCATCTGGAATCCAACACACAGAAATCCAGGTATCCCAGAGGTACCTCAGTGATACCTGTGCCCTTTGCATTCACTGAACCTCATCCCTGTGAYCTTTCAGTGGAGTCATGTACAAATTTTACACTTAATAAAACTGTCTGAAATAGTCTTTTTTACTTGAAGAGAGCWCAATACTGGTGGAACTTTGTGCTGTTTAACATTTAATCTTTCAAGATTAGGAGAGTGGTTGATTGGTGAATGTTTTCAATTAGTTGAATTAAAAGATATTGTGAATAAAAAGCTGTTAAAGGCAGCTCACCTGACTGGTCTTTTCTCCACTTTTGCAGGATTTATAGGGAAAAGCTGCGGGAGTACCAGTTCAAGCGACTGAAATACTTCTATGCAGTTGTGGAATGTGATTCTCCTGAAACAGCCAATAAAATTTATGAAGAATGTGATGGACTGGAATTTGAAAGCAGCTGTTCTTTCATAGACCTGAGGTAACTCCACKGGTGATATTTTTGCATGTTGGGCCAAGGATGGTGAATTAAAGGCAGTTTATAATAATTTGGAGTAAATATTACTTTATTCTGTAACCAAAACGAGATATATGAAGATAAATTGGGCATGCAGTGAGTTGTTAGGTTTCCCTTTTATTCCCCTTTCTCCTTTTTAACTTTTTTTATTGTAATATGGGAAATTCATGAGGATCTCTGCATAGAAAATCTATTTTCAGAGAAGCCAGATAACAAGTTCTGATTACATCTTCAACCTTTGGTACAATTAAGTAAAGTGATAGGATTCAGAAAACCAAACCTTTTTGTTTTTCTCTTCCCAAAGGTCCAGAAGGGAATCTTGTTTGTGATTCCTTACCCCACAGGGCAAGATTATTGCTGCTGTTGTCACAAAGCTGCAATAGATATGTTAGTCCTTGTGAATGAGCTGGATGCTCTGATATTTCAAAAGTCATGTTTGGGAAAGAAAGGATTTAAAATTATGGTTTGGTTTATTGTTAGTATTTCCTTTTGTTGCAAAAGCCCCCTTTCATTCTAAGCAGAAAAGTTAACAAATCACAAAAAGTTGTGACAAAAGCCTTGTTTGTCTGCTGGGGCCTCTGTTATGGGCACCCTTGGAAGTCAGTGAAAGTTAAAGGTTTTTTACTTTGAATCATATTCTAGAGAAACTCAGTTAATTTGCTTTGAACGATTTTGGAGAAGACATCTTTGCTAAGGGAACATGTAACTTTTCATCATTTTTAACACTGATAATGTTTTACAACAAACATAGCTGTTTGAAAATCTTCAATGATTTTCCTAATCTTCTGCTTTGTTAAATTTGAATGTTGAATATTATTTATCAGATTGCATTTGCAAAGATTTTAAAAAAATCACAAGTAATTTCTCAAGTAGTATAACAAAGGTTTTGGGGTTTTTAAACTAAGTTCTTCAATTGTTACTTGTTAATTTTTTTTCCCTTACTAATTATAATTTTCAAGATGTACCAAGCTATCCTAAAAGGTTTGGAATTTCTTATTCATCTGTTTCCAAATCCTATTTTATTCACCTTTTTCTTTTTAATTTTTRATATTAAACTTTCTGAAAAAATTGTTCTGAAAACAAAGAAAACCACCAAAAAAGCCACCTGTGACCCTGTTTATACCAGACTGAAAATGGAAATACTTCCCAAAGAGGGTGTTGTTATAAACTGAAAACCTGTGGAACAGTTCTCCAGAAGCCAGGCAATAAATCTTACATGTGTGGAGTACTTGTCCATATCTTTTGTTCCCTTTTCAGGCTTGCCCCCTTTGTATTTTAGCTAATTCTTTCGTGCTGATGCACCATACTCAGGAAAGCTTAGGCTGTTTATACTATGCAATTTCCCAGTGTATTTGAAGAATAACATGTTTCATTTGCCTTCAAGATTTATTCCAGATAATGTTACATTTGATGATAAGCCAAAAGATGTAGCCTCAGAAGTGAACATAGCTGCTTATAAGCCAAAGTACTTCACATCTGCTGCTATGGGAACATCAAAGGTATCTTTACAGTGTTTTTGTAATGCTTTTCTTGTTTGTTTAGTTTTGCTGTCAGCTGATGAATGATATATGTACTGGGGGAAAGATTCCTGTTTATCTCCACCATTTCAAAATAAAGACATCAAACATATTAAAAGATTTAAGCATGCTATGGACCTACAAGTTGCAACCCTGGTTTGGATTTTAAAGGAGATTGTGCTTCTCTTTTACAAATTAAATACTGAATTTTGACTTCATTATATCTCTGTGACAAGTTGCACATAAAATTATTTTGTTATTTACAATCAAATATTTTAATTTGCCTAAAATGGATGTTAGTGTATAAATCAATAAGAGCTTTTTTGGTAGTAATGCCAGGCTTCAACAGTTGCTTCCCTTCCTTGTAGCAATTCATTCCTACTCTGTCCTGTTGAGAGCCAAAATTTCCATCTGGCCATGAAGTGAAGCAGATTGGAGAAGTGATTAGTTGGGAAAGAAGCACTTTGTGCTGGATCATGTTTCAGTCAGATCAGTTCCACGTTCTGCTCCAAGGCGCAGTTGCGTAAACGCTTCCATTGTCTCCATCGAAATCCATGTGTGATTCCATGTGTGATTCCTGCAGTGAATTGCTGCTGGAAGAGGAAAAGAGAGGGCTGGGTGGCTGCTTCAACTCTAGGATCTGTTGCCACAAAGGAAATTTGGCTCACAGAGGTTTTGTGTTGTGGGACCTGCTGTTACAGAATCATTCAGTGCACGAGATTTCTGCAGTTTTTCTTGTAGCTCAAATTCATTAAAACTYACTGTAGAATAAATTCCAAAATTTATAATTAAATTCGTGTTACTAAATGGTTATTATAGTGATGTATTGTAGAGAGCATTACTAACAGGTAATTGAGTGGAAAGTATAAAATAATTTTCCCTGAAAATACAGTGTTACAGTGTTTAGTTTTAGTGTTCCAGCTTCTACAACTGGCATTCTTTCCTTTAAGGTAGATATCACATGGGATGAGACAGATCATGAGCGAGTAACATCACTCAGCAGAACTTTTAACAAAGAGGAGCTTCTTGACATGGATTTTCAAGCTTATTTGGCTTCATCAAGTGAAGAAGAGGAAGAACAGCAGCAAGGTAGTTTTGGAATAAATATTTTGCACAAAGTCATTGGCTGCAGGGTTTTGAATAAAAATCATTTATGTATTTAATTGTCATATCTGTAGAAAATGCTTTGAATGTCATCTTTTACAAGGGCAGTATTATATTTGTGGTATAATGATTGTGCCCCTGAGCAGAATCTTAAAATAGTTYGGACTGGAAGGGACCTTAAAAACCWTCTAGCTCCATCACCSTGCCATTGGCAGGGACACCTTCCACTGGACTGCAGTAGCTGCTTTCTGAATAGGAGCTTGCACCTCTGAGTGGAAAATCATTTTCTTGCAATTTGTTTCTCCTCCTACTCCATTTTTTTTCTCTTTTTTCAGGGTATCTTGGCATCTCTCTGTCAAGTTTGGCAATATCTGCTTTTAACCTGTTCATTTCTGAGATAAATTATAGGCCCATAGAACTTGAAGTGTTTCCTTTTCAGAGGAAAAGTGCTAGTTTGAAATGCAAGGTGGATAATGACWAAATGAACAGGAACATCTTTCAAATACTTTTTGATTCACATACTTCTTAAGAATATAAAGAGAATTTCATCTAAATTTGTAAGCTACATGAGTCTTCTGCATATGGTGGAGCAATGTTTAAATTCCTGATTTAAATTGCTTGTTTTCATTCTAAAATTCATCCYGCTCTTAGTAATATATACAGCCTAGATTACAAGGCAAATAAAATTTCATTAAGCCTTAATTAGSTCTTTTAAACAGATGTTAAAATTGATTTATACTACATTAAAGMAGGTTGCTACAATCAGAGATGAGCCTGGAGCATGCCATAAAAATTACAGATYCTTCTAGTTAAAGAGTTGGGAAATCTTGTGGCAGCAAACTCATCTTGGCAGTGATAATGTCCACTTGTTTCTCACCTTACATGAAAACYCACAAACTGCGCTGTAATGCACTTTAGTTTCTCTAGCAATACTTAGTGAAGTCTGTAAAGGGGACCAGAGGATGCAGAGTAAAGCACTTAGATCTTCTCTCAGGTACAAAGCTATCAAGTTGCTAAAGATAAGCATCTGTGATAGGGTGGTGATGAAAGCAAATATTCATGTGAACAACACTTCAGGAATTTTAAAGATTAAAATTTCCATTGCTGGGAAGGAAAAAAAAATGACCTTAAATAATCTTACCACACTAATAAATTTTAAATCTGGAAATATCTAGATTCAAATGATGTTTTGAAAAGTAAGTTGCTAATAGAGGAATTATGTTGTCATGTCTTTAATATGTTCCTGACATTTTATCCATTCAGTTATGTGATACAAAACAGGATTCCATCTGTCAGGGTTCCATCCAGCAGAATTATGTGGTGCTATGCACAAATGGGAAAAATCAATGTCAGCTGCTTGAATGGAAGTGTAGGAGTCTGATAAGGAGGAAAAAATGTCCTGGACTTCTATTCGTACTTTTCAAACTTATTAAAATGTTTTATTTTTAAAAGGGTTTTTGTTGGCCTGTTCTAACTTTTTTTTTCATTGAATTTTTCAACTTAAACTATGTGCATCATGAAAGTTAGTATCACTGTTAAACAACAGTTCTGTAACATCAAGGATTTAAGTGACCTGGAATGTTGTGGTTCATAGCACAAAATTTCTCCTTTATGTTACTTCTGAATTTTCTGTTACTTGGGTACATTTATCTCAGTTASGAAGTGTTTTTGGGATTCATCAAATCCAGCCCATAATTGCTATTTTGACAATGTGGACCAGTGATTTAGTATATGACATTTTAAATATGCTTCAAATTAAGCATTATGGGGTTTATGTCTAAGCTTTTAATCTGKTTTTTTTTTAATCTTTACAAGAGCAACATCTTTTCTGCTCTTCTGCTTTGCACAGCACACAAATAGCGAAACAGACTCTATGATAAATACTTCTACAGGACTTTTTTTAATTAGCTGGTCTTGATAGAATCATGGAATATCCTGAGTTGGAAGGGACCCATGAGGATCATTGGGTCCAAGTTGTGACTCCATAAAGGGAAACCTAAAAGTTAAACTTAAGAGTTGTCCAAAGACTGAACACCACCAGGCTTGTAGGAGCTTCATGTAGATCCCTGCTCTCAGTGGGAATCTGAGCAGGAAGCCCAGTCTCCTGTGGTATTTGACTTCCAATGTAAGACTCCACAAAGCCAGTAGATCTTTTGTTTTGTGCTGCTGTCCTGACACCAGAGGTACACAAGTGCAGTGAATGGAAGGGAGGGGGGAGTTTTTGTTTAAATAATGCTGCTAAATYTTATTTTCAATAATTAAGGTTACATAGAATCAGACAATTTTTCAAATCTTTTTACAGCTCTGAAATCTATTTGTTGCAGTAACTCATGACTACATATATAAATTTAAATGCATATATAGCATTTTATTAGGTAAGGTACAGCCTTTTTCTCTTAAAAATRAACAGTATCCACATGTGTTTATATTTGCTAAAGCAATTACAGAAGGCTAAGAAACAGAGGGTCACAGAAGTAGAACATGTGGTTGTTTATTATTGTCTGTGGAAAGAAACAGCAAGCGGGTTTAGCAGTTTATGAGTTGGCCAAACCTGGGTGGAATTTCATGGGAATTTCAGAATGCAAATACCACAACCTGATTATTTTCTTTCTGTGAAACATCAGAAACTTTATACAACTGATGCAGATGTTGGATACTTTTCCAAAGCACGTTTGCAGGAACTGTTGGGTTTGGTTTRTAATTAAAGGTGCTTGTAAGGCCAAGAAGGGTCATGTCAGCATTCCTCCTAGGAAGTTCATATCAGCTGTTGGAGGTGTTCAGTAACATGAAGAACACATTTCCSTGTGCTTTTGCAGGCCAGTGAGTCTCTGCTCAGGACTGACTCTGATTGCCAGAGTGTTTTAACCTTGCCTGAGGTCTGGCTGGCTCAGAGCTGCRTCTGCAGTGGTGCCAGCTCACCTCTGCACAGACAGCCCCTTGAAGGCTGCAGCTACAAAACTCACCTGGTTTGCAAGGGCAGGTTTAAAAACTGCACCCAGTGCACACCCCTCAATAGTTAGACTACACAGACCTGAAGGGAAAATGCAGAAAAATCTGAGAAAATGCCAGAATTCAATGTTTACCGTTCATTTACTGTTGTCTGTCTGTTTGCATTCTCTTCTTCCAGTATCTTCTCTCCCTGAAAAATCTTACAAAAAGGCATCAACTTTGGTAGGCTTTGAATAAACTTCTTGTATTCTAAATTTTTCAATTTTTTTTATTATCACTGGGATGAACTAATGRGATTTGCACAAATCCTTGTTCAGGAAGTGCTTAGAATGTGGGGAAAATGGGGTTAAATGCCAGTGTTTTCTTTGACATTATTTTGTGACTCATGACTGACATCAACACATTTAATTTTTCATAGCATGCTGTAGTGCAAAAACCTCTACCTCAGACTTGATTCTTGAACACTGCAGTGTAAAGGTTTTTGGTTTTAATTCTCTGGGTCTACATGCATTGTAGGTATTTTGGTTTTTATTTTTTATCTATCTGAATTTGASTAACTACCCTGAATAAAATTGAGACATTTAGGGCAATTTTTATGGTATGGCCATCAGCATCCAAGTCAGTAGCTGAGTTTTCTGCTTTGCCWTTACATCATGGAAAGAAAATTCCCCCCTACCTTTAAAATAATTCAGCTTTGCAGCAGACCTCTTGTCAGATGTTATATCTGCTAAAACTTTTCTACTGTCTTTAGTTTCTAAAGCTGAGTTTTTTTAAAAAAGAATCATCTACTCAGCTATTGCAAGATAATCTTCTTAAACTAAGAACATGATCTCTTCACAACCCTGTGATTACAAGAACATGATCTCAGCTAACTCAGCTGCCAGTCACTGATTTAATTTATTGAACCTCTGCATTTGGTTATATTTGGTATTAATGTCATCTTTTAAARACAAATTGTTGTATTGGAATATTTCTGACCAGCCTCGCTATTTGACCTTCTTATTTTAAAATCTTTTAGCGTTTCGATTACTACTTTCTTTTGAAAACAATAAGAATGTGCTTGTATTTTATGCTCTAAATTTAATCAGTTTTTGCCTTTTTTCTCCTTCCCAGGTTGATTGTATTTCTTTTGCAGTGCAGCAGTTAATGCCCCAGAACTTTTTGGTTTGTGTGTTTTGTTCAAAAAGCCTTTGAACAAGCTGTTGGCAGAAAGCATCGCTGCCTTAATATCCATCAGAAAGTAGTTCCTGATGTTGTGCAATACAGCTTGATACTTGAAAGCCACTGACAAGGTTATTTGAACTCTGAACAAACTTTGAGAGCAAACTCAGCTCACTTTCCTTTCTTGCGGCTGTTGTCAAATGTGCTTTATTTGCTTACAGAATTAAAAGCTCCTACAGTTCTTTTGAAGGCAATGTTGAACATTTGTTTTAAAACTGTTAGTTTTGACAGAAGAAATACAAGTTCTRTCTAAATGAGAAAGAATGACAATATGCATTGCCACTTAAATTTCTCCTAGCAAAACAAGTGATAAACACAAACTGTTAGCCTCCTGCCTATCCAGGTTCTAGGGATCCTCTTTTAGCTTAAGGATTTTTCTTTTCTCCATGCAGTACAGCCTCTTCTTTCTCAGGGCACTAGGAATTAGAAACAACCAAATGTCTTCTCTTTCTACTTGTCTTCAAAACAGAGCTGCGTTTTGCTTACAGGATGAGCAGATGCTTCGCTCTTAGATCTCAGCTTCTGATGAGGAAAGTAGAAAAGCAGCTGCAGCTGACTTGTCCCCATGTGCCATGTGAAAGATGAGCCAGCAGGGAAYGAGCCTGGCCTGGCTGAACAGAGCTTTGGCTGGAACTTAGGAAAGAAARAAGGCTTTATGAACTTTGGAAGAGGGAACAGGCAATTCAAAGGGACTACAGAGGGGTTGGGAGGTTGTGCAGGGAGAAAATAAGAAGAGTCACAGCCAAGCTAGAACTTAACCTGACTGCTGCTGTGGAAGACAAAAATTGTCTGTATAAACACATTTGCAATAAGAGGAGAGCTAAGGAGGATCTCCATCCTTTACTGGATGTAGAGGGAAGCACTGTGACAAGGAATGAGTAAAAGACTGCAGTACTAATGCCTCCTTTGCCTCAGTCTTTAACAGTAATGCMAGTTCTCTGGGTACCTGAGCTGGGAGACAGGTACAGGGAGCAGAAAGGAACCCTCTTAATCCAAAGGGAAATGGTCAGTGATCTACTACACCACAAAGAGACACAAAGGTCTGTGGGGCCAGATGTGATCCACCCAAAGGTACTGAGGGAGCTGGCAGATACCATATGCTCTTAGCCACTTTCCATCATTTTTGAGCAGTCCTGGATAATCAGGGAGGTCCCAGCTGACTGGAAGTTAGCAGAGGTAATGCCCATCTACACAAAGGGCTGGAAGGGCTGGTTWTGAAGATTTACATTCTACTCTGCTGGAAGGGACTCTAAAAGTAATAATTCTAAAATCCAGTGAAGGATGTGTGTCCAGTGAGTGATTTCCTTTGCAGGACAAATTGTCTTTTGTCTTTTCAGATACTATTTTATTTCATCTAAATAAGGGAATTCTTAAACTGGCTACTCTGTGGGGTAATAATAGATGAAAATATTTTTTATTATCTTCTGGAAATAATCTGTGTATCTTAGGTTTATTTCGTAAAGATTAACTTCAGTTGCTCATTTTCATGAGGCTCTCTGTGATAACTTTGCTSTCTCCTCCTAGATGGTGATGCAGCTCATGAAATGGAAGATGACAAACCGAGGAAAAGCCAAAAAGATGATGAAGAGCAAATTGCCAAGTACAGAGAACTTTTGCAAAGCATCCAAGAAAAAGAGAAAAAACAAGAAGAAAAGGATATAGGAATGGAGATTAAATGGGTTCCAGGTAGGGTTTATTTTTTTTTCTTTTCCTGCCTTGGCAGATATGCAGTATTGGTCTGCTGACAGGGATATAGTGTAAGGTGCTGAATTTATAGTAGGAGAAACAAACCCTTTTTTCTCCATAAATTGAAATCCATATTGTTTACAGTGAGGGAAATAGAAGAAATAACATGACTGTACTCAGTTCCTCAGCTGTAAGTTTCTCTTTATAGATCAGTTTTTGTACTTGCTTTTTGTACTTGSTTTTTGTACTTGCTGATCTTTRTAGATCAGGATTTTTTGTACTTGCTTTTTCAGTTATCACTATAGACATTTTTAAAGTAGAATTCATGTGTTTGCCATAGAGTCATAAAACATACTTACACTTTTAAAAATGAAAACCAGTATGATATGGAAACATAGTGTATAATTAGAGGAGAGTGGTTTGGAAGTGTTGCTTGCATAATGCTAAAGATTTGGGGAGCAAAGAAGAAGAAGTCTGAGCTTCCAGTGAAACTGCTCTGGGAGAAAGCAAGGTACCAGGAATGGCTGCGGAACAGTGACATCCAGATTGACATCTGCAAATCAGTGAAAGGTAACTTAGCCATGTAGCATCCCAGCACAACTCATCTGGAGAGCCACACATGAGTGTCTAGTTCTCTTTTTGCTTTGGGACAAAAAGCCACTCGTGACTGAATGCTTTCTGTGAGGTGCAATGAGCCATTTTAACAGCTCACTACATTCACAGAGGGAAAGGTTTGTACTGTGGCATCACCTTGATCCTGGCCCAGAGCTCATTCTGACTGCCTGTACCAGCCCTGGCACTTGCTACGTCTCTGCAAGCCTAATTTTGTTTGCTAAAATAACAGAACTACTCTGGAAAAGAAAAAATCCAGATCTTTTCCACTGAGTTAGCATRTCAGATAGGCAAATGTTCAGAGGGTTAAATGTGCAGCTGAAAGAGTAGGAAGTGACATTCCCTTCTTGGGAGCAGCTGTGGCACTGCAGCCTATGTCTGGGCACAGCCCTATTCTGTTATTGCATGGAGCAAGACCTGACACATGCCAGGATCCAGGCCCTTCACTGCTGATGGGATAATCCCAGCTAGGAATGCAAATCTAATGATATGATTTGTACAAACATTATTCTGAGTTGTAACTCAGGTAACTTCTGCTGAATAGAATTTCTGCTTGGTTTGAAATATTCTGGTTTCTGACATTTCACTGAAATGGACTAAACTGCACAGAACAATTTTATTCCTGTTTCTTCAGCAGACCTGTATTCAAAAGGATACAKGGGCATTAAAAATTGTGTGCTTTCAATCATGCTTTTATAATTCCAATAATTCCTGGCGTGAATTCTGTCAAAACCTTTTTGGAAAAGCATGTATCATGCAGCCAGGACAAGAGCTCACTGACACAGTGTCATACTCCATGTGTCCACAGCATGTCAGTACTTGTATTCACAATGTTGCTCACTCAGTAGTTAATTCATTTTGTCACTGAGCATTCAAGGCCAAGGAGTTTTCATAGATAGGTAGCTTTRTAAGACTTCTACAGAGATTTGTTGTTGCCACCTTTCAGAGTGAAGGTGGAAACCACGGGTGAATCAATTGCTGCTAGGAGTGTGTTTTATATTTATATACGCTTGTATTTAGGTGTTGTTAAAATAACTATTTTTTTTGTGTTGGTTTCGGAAAACACGTTTGGAGGGGTTTTTGTTTATTATGCATTCTGTTTTTCAAAGAATTTTGCAAATTGTGTGAAAGAAGTCCTGTAAATTTAAAAAAGTTTGAGCAACTTAATGTGGTAACATATTCAGGAATCTAGAGCAAACCATTCATTTTAGGAGATGGAAAATTGTTTTAAGGGAGACCAAAGGAAACTCTTTAGCCTTGGCTTGCCCAGAGAGCATGAAGTTTTCTAAGAGGCTGTCCTTAAGACTGTATCTTGCATGTTATGAGTAAATTGCATTCACATTTAGTGGCAATGGAGTATTAACTGAGTAAGAGATGGAATCCAGTTCTGTGTTGCATGGGCTTACACCTTACAACCCCTTCCCTAYTGCAGCTTCTTGTAGGACTCCTAGGACTTTTGCTGTGTCCTTATCTCTTTTGAGGAAGGGATGGTAAAAAAACCCAAACAACCAAACAAAACCCCCCTATCTTGATGAATTTGACTGATTTTGTCTAAATTTAGCTGGATGTCCATGCACAGGGTCAGGTTTGTTCGTACAATTTTAGGTTCAACGTGCATGTGTGCACAATGAACTTTACATGGATAGTTTATAGTATTTGATGTTAATTTAGCAACTGTGATTTTACAGTATATGTCAACATTTCCTCATTTCTTACCCTGAAAAATGAGAGGTTTATTGAACGGCAGAGGTTCTGGGAATCATAGAAGTGTTCACTTGCCTTTGTTAGAGACTGTTCCTCTCCACAAGGGCAGCAGTGCCACTTCTGGCTATTGACCCCTSCAATACAGTTTTGTCCAAAACACAAATTGTAGAAGTGAAAATGGGTGTCTTAAGTTTGCTTTTGAGTCAAAAATTCAGCCATTACTTATTTCAGGCAGCATTTGATGAAGAGGTCCTGCACACCTGAAGGGGTTACTCTTTTATATATTTATTTTTGTATCATGGAGCAAAGGCAGCACATGCTGAACAGTAGTTTATAGCTCTGGCAATTGATACATGCTTGAGGCTGTGCTTTCTTATGGGAGGGAGGATAGTTGTTGTTTTTTCTTGAACAAGTGTGCTCTTTTAAATTTCAAAATCATTTGTGTTTAGTTGGAGCATTCTGGGCATTCACAAATAGTTTTTGTTGTATTCTCTGAAGACTCCTTAATTTTTTTCAGAACTAGTTCATGTCTGTTGAAATATTTTTATTATCAAGTTCTGCCTTAATGTGCTTGACTTATTGCAAAATCTTTTYCCTGTCCAAATGTTTAATACATGGAAGAATTACAACAGTTAAATCTAGGAAGTTTTTCAGTTGAAAGGCAGATATTTGAATTAATTKAAAATTTTGAGTTTTGGCACAGTTATTTACACATGGTTATAGAAAGCATACTTTGTCAGTGATTCAGTTATTCTTGAATCATGATAGTTTTAAATAAACCACYGTGCCAGCAAAAATAAATTAGATGTAGTTCCAACTCTCTTTGGTCTGTTTCTTCTAGGCACAAAATCAGTGTTATATTCAAGCATCCATCTGTTTTCTTAATCATATCTGATTTAAGCAACAATTACTATGAATCCTTATCCAGCTCCCAAAGCTCCCCTTAGAAAGTGAAAAGAGAGAAGACCACAACTGCATTTTCTTGATGATATTCAGCCAAGTTTTTGGGGGCGTTTTTTGAACTTCAAAACTTCTCCTTTGGGAAGAACAAGATGTAAATATTTAGCTAGGCTTAGAGCAAAATTTCAAATTTGTTTTGGYCAGAAGTAGAATTGATGGCTGTGGTGTCCTTAAAGTGCATAGTGAAGCCCAAGYGTACAGTTAGAGATGATGTTGAGCACAGAAAGGCTCGTAGGAAATACTTATTTAGACTCCATAGGAAGTATTTCCATAGGAAATATTTATTAGACTCCATCTGGGTCCCTGCTGAGTGTGTCCCTTCCTGGAGAGGCCTCAGCTCCTGCAGCACGTGCTGAGCTGTGTGGGGGCTCACACCTGAGAGCTGCTACCTGCAGTGGGTTCTCACAGGCCCTTTTACTGCTTGCGAAAGCTTGGTTGACTTTAGATATTTTATCTTTGGGGGTGACAAATTCTCATGTTATCAGAGTACTTCTGTTTGCTCTTCCTTTCAGCTACCTGCAACAAGGTGTTTCATTTTTCTGATGAGGTATTACAGGCAAGATGAACTTGCTGTTTAGGTTTTCTGAGAACAGAAATGTATCTTTCTAGCCTCTAATGACAGTGACAGTTGCAGGCTGTTAAACTTTCATAAGATGTCAGAACTGAGTGTTTGGAGAAGGAAAAATTCTGCCTGCACCCATCCCTTGCTGTCCCACCAGGGTGAACAGCAGGGTGTTTAGGTTTGCTGTAGTATTTACAACATGTTTAATCCTTTAGTTGAAGTATGATTTTGCTGCATGCTAATRCAGATTAATTTTTCCCTCTCTTTTCTTGCCCTCTTTTGTGAAGATTAAATAGAACTATTGATTCATTAATTCTAAATAAAAAATTATATCAAAAAAATTATATCAAAAAAGTTAGACCTTTCTATGGCCAGCTAATATTTCTACCTAAAGTAGACAATTCCTTTTGCCTTCTGGAATCAAAAATCCTTTTGACCACTTAAATACACTYTTATGCTCGGGAAGTGGTCTGGACAGTAGTTTCTAAGCCATTCTAATCTGTGGAGAAACTCTAATGCCTTTCATGAGACTGCCAAATACCACAAGAAAGGGCTGGATTTTCCTCCAAGTTCTTCAGTGCCAGATGGATCAAATGATTCAATTTTCCAGGCAAATAAATCAGAAATATTGTAACTTCCTTTCAGATTTYGGGTCTCTCTTTTGCTGGAGATGTGACATATTTTTTTTATTATTCTGTAYTTACTATCTTCAAAGAGAATCTGCAAGGTTGTTACCTGACCAGTAATTTTTTCCATAAAAGTACTACAAAGTATTCAAAGTTATAGTGGTTCAGTTTCAAGGAAGCTGATGACTCTGCTTTCATGGACTTTGAAGATAACCAAATATTTGTTCTTGTTGTATGATAGTTTCTTACTGGCATGTTTTTAGTCAATCTATGCAAAATCCTTCCTTTATCGTGGCTCTGATTTGTTTGCTGGTTAAGTACCCAATTTTTGTGGCTGTAACAGTTTGCCACATACTGTTCATTCTGGCACCTTTCCAGAGTAGTAGAAGGATCCTTTATCTTGTTTTTGCTCCACTCTTTTCCTCCTACGATCCTATGGTTTAATATGATTTTAGATCTTGTCCACACTTTGTATTTCAGACAAGTTGTAACCAGCTCCCCAGCCTTGGAATGATTTTTGGAGTGTCAATGAACTCAAAAACAGGGATTAGTGTTTGCAGTTTTTCAGAAAAAATGTTCTGCCTGCTCTTCTGGGGATGGCTAGAGCTGTCCATGAAAGCTGCCCTGTTTATTCCACCACAATCATTGTTTTCAGTGCCACCATACTGAGGAGAGCTGTAAGGAATGATGAGGAATGGGGACTTGGCAAGTGAGAAATCTGGGAGAAAGAATGAGATCTAGTTTAGGAGACGTCTGAGTATGATTTCTMAGCAATAAAACTGGGATGAGGTAAGTCAGGGCTGGACTGGTGTGGCAGAAGAGGATGCTGAAGGGAAACCACCAGAAGTAGGACTGGGGAAGAGACAATAAATATCAGGCTTGGAGAGTGAAGCAGAAACAGGATTCCTAGAAACTCCCAAGAAAATTCAGTCACTCTGTGGGAGACAATGTTACCTGTAGGATATCTGACTGATTTGTTACCAAAGTTTAAAAAAAGCTTTAGTGAATGAAGCAAGGAATTGCAGGTAGGAGARAAATACTTCATTGCCCAGGCTGTTACCTCCTACCAGGGCAATCCATTTTTTCCAATGAACTGTGCTCCAGTGTATTTCAGGACAATTAAGTCACTTAATCTCCTTAGATAATGAAATTTGTTATTGAAAGTGCCCGTCTTCTGAAGAGTGGGCTGAATGTTTATGAAGTGCATCTGAAATCAGTTTTCATCCTCATAACATCCAAATGCTCTGTGATGCAATGAATTTTACAGAAGTATTCTTGATATGTATGGACCTTTTTACCAAAACTAGAACACTGCTTTTAAATGAACTGCATATTCTGAATTTAAGTATTCTACATGAGAATGCTTCAGATATTTAATGGATTTACTTTCAAGGTGATGTTCTTCCATCATTGAATACTCTAAATATGCATTCTTATAGAAAACTTCATTCTCTTCTGTTTACAAAAAGCTTAAAGGTTAGGACACACTTGTTTCATCATGTAGATGAATGTGTTGGGCATGGAAACAGTGGATGTCTGTGCTAACTTACAGAATTTAATGTAAACCTAATTCACACATCCAAACTTAACTGTCTGATCCTGTTAGGCCAGAATTATGAAGAACCACATGTGTTGCACTTCTATGGGGTTTACTTTTCTAGAATGAAAAATACAGTGTTCAGCAGAGATCCTACAGCATTGTCAGAGTATTGYCACAGAGGCAAAGCTTCAGCAATGTTACTAATTCAGAATCTTAACTAATGATGGTGTGGTGCATTAAACATAAGGGCTCTGTGTATGTCTTGTGGTTTTACAGTGCATCTGTAGACTGCACAGTTGAATGTCTGGAGAAGAGGCCTTTCTTTTGGGGATCAGATACCACATAGCAAATGCTTCTTCTGACTCTTGTAGTTTTTACTGAAGGAATGTTTTATTTGGAAAAACACATCCTGTAAAGSAATCTTCTTTATAAAGATGGGTTTTGAAGCAATATTTCTGTTGTTTGCACAGACTTGTTGAATAAAAACTAGATAGCTCTTTTACAAAGGAGAAAACAGTTTATTAAAAAAAATTCAGATTCATTGCATTYTTTTAAATTTACTATGGCTTTTTTCTTAGGCCTCAAAGAAAGTGCTGAAGAAATGGTCAAA
The DNA here is from genome assembly GCA_014549065.1 of Cardinalis cardinalis. Lineage (NCBI taxonomy): Eukaryota > Metazoa > Chordata > Aves > Passeriformes > Cardinalidae > Cardinalis > Cardinalis cardinalis. Next base: position 244,530 of record JACDOX010000086.1, on the reverse strand, counting down.
AACAGGTTGGAAGGAAAAGATAACCTGACTCCATGGCAAAAATATCTAGAGAAGAAGAAAGAAAAAAGAATGCTTAAGAAAAAGAGAAAGGTAATATTTATATTGGCCATTTGAGGGGGAGTTGTTTGTTTTTTGTTGATAATGTTTGATTCAGATAAACAAAATAAATTGTCYAGCTGCYATTTTAAGGTTAGAATATGGAGTGATCACTCATGTGGAAGTACTGGGAGWACTTCATCAAACCTACAGAGGAAAAGGATATTCAGCATACTGCTCATCATACATATGCTTACACAAAATATCTTTTATCTACTTGTGCTGCTGTAAAGATAAATTAGTCATAATAATAATAATTGGCTTTAATTTGCATTTTTAATGCATTAGAAGTGGTCTTTTTGCTACTGTGTGCATATCAATTCAAAGTTGTTATGACAATGATAATTGTAGTTGTTATGACAATGATAATTTGGAAATTTTGGGGGCTAAAATAATTCAGACTTGTTTCCCAAAGCTGTAATAGCAAAGAATTAATAGCTGCAAAGAACAATTCAAATTTCAAATTGCAAGAGGAAAACAAAAAAGCATGTGGCATGCACAATCTAGATTCTTCAAAGTCTTAAATTACTCCCAGTGTAACTCACATTGCTGAATTACACTTCTAAGAGTAAACTCTACACCTTGAGTTACTCTGTGCTTGTCAGTTAATTTTAACTGGCACTTGATGAGTAASTTCTTTCAGTTGATAAGTGCTCAAAATGGAGCAAGCAGCACTGTTCAGTAGCAGAGCAACTTTGTCTAGCTTAACATGCTTGTCCAGTTTGATAAATTAAATCAAGGAGCAGGGTCTATGACACACTACTACCAGTAAGAAAATTTGTTGTTTTTGGTCTGAACTCCAGCTTTTTGAAATCTGCAGCACAAAATTAACTGTCTTACTCTAATTTGTYCCCAAGCATAGCTTTTGTGAAACATAAAGGACATAACAGTGCTGATCTGTAATTTTGTTGGAATGGTTGTCTGATGTATCACAGTTTGGGGATATGCCTAATWAAATGAATGAAAGAGGGTTGATATTGTCAATTTGTCAATTTGTCTTTACTATCAATTTTTATTGTGCYCTGGTTTTTTGATGATCCATGTACAGTATTTCATTTTTCATCTTCATAGCTACTAACAGAACTTCTCATTCCAACAAAACTTCAATAGTTGATTGATTGAAATATGAGTAAATCAGTTGAAATAATCAAATGCTGATTGAAATAATGTTTGTGCTTTGTTACAGGCTGCTGCTGAGAGAGAAGAGAGTGAAGATGAACTTCCACCTGATGTTGATCTCAATGACCCCTACTTTGCTGAAGAATTTGAGAAAACAGGTCAGTCAAGACAGGCAACTTCTAGAGTAAATCTGCCCTTTTGTTAAATACTGAGTTTCCAAAACAAAGTCAGGCTGGACTGAATACAGAGATAGAATGTTCAGAATTAAATGAAGTGGGTGTTATTTGCCTAAAATGGGTATTCCTGTAAAGTTATGAGTATTGTAATACATGGAATGGTAAGGAATATTCTCTTGGCTTTCATCAGAGACTGTGAGTTAYCCAGTTTCTGGGGATGGCAGTTAAAAAGAAGCTGCTCCCCTAAGTATTCCAGAGAAAAGAACTCCATTGCTTTTGAAGTCTTTGTATTTAGGAAGAGCCATATAGATATATGGATCTCTTTGAAGCTTGGGTCAGTTACAAAAATGTCAAATGTTTTTGCATCATAAACAAAGTTGTCTTTGAGAAGAAATCACTTTTCTCTTAGTCTGATACACGTTTTTACTGGAGTACTCTTGGCTGCTTAGAAACCCCAATAGTGAAACGTAATATTTTAAAAAATAACTTGCCCAGTTTAGATTTTTAGAACACCTTTTTTTAGAAGCTTTTTATTSTGATGTTTAAATTAGCTTTTGCCATGGTAACAGCAAATTTATTTTGAGTGATTTTGCTGAGTAAAATCAATAAAGGTAAGTTTCTGATGTTCCATACTTTTGGGAGCTAGATCCTAAGGGTGGCTCAYATTACTGTATATTAAAAGAAGAAAAATGACATAAAAACAAAAGAAGAAAACAAACATAAATAAGGTAGCAACTGATTTACTCATATTGCCAGTCTGTTGTTTGGTTGGGGTTTTTTTGAGCATAGTAGTGCARATCCAAGTTCCGTTTGAAAAGGGAAGTTACTTTTAATTTTATACTTGCCAGCACAGGCTTCTGTCCTGTTTATTAAAATCTATCCTAGGACAAAATAAATAACTAACCCCCCAACTCTGGATGATTTTGTGCTTAATAATCTGAAATACAGAACTGTAGAGTGAGTCCTGTCCATGTTTTAGAAAAAAACACCACAGTCCAAAGTGTCATGCAGTGCTGTTTTCTGCCATGCTTTCTGGGTGGCTTGTGTATAGGCTGAAGGAATTAATTGTAAAGATAATCATTCCTTCCACCAAATTGTTTAGTTGTTCTTTAATACCAAGATTACCTAGATACTCTCATTTGATGTATGATGTTCTCTGTGAAATGTCTGAAAAAATATTTTCCTTTGCATTATGTGAGAAATTGTGTCCTAAAGGGGCTCAGCAGAGAATGAGCTTATCTGCACATTTTTAAACCTTGTCCATGACAAGGAGAATAGACTTTAATGTTTGTGGAGTCTTTGAGGATAGTTAAGTACACATAAAAGTTAAGAAAGTGAAGCTTTTGTCTTCAAGATTACTGATAATTACTGAGATACAGGAGAAAACCAGGACGTGGTTAGCCCTGGAGAAGTTCTAAAGGGACAGTACAGTGGCTGGCTGTGAGCCAGTTTACATTTTAATGGTAATTACACAGCACAACTTTGGCATTCACYAAGTTTACCCAGAACAGCCTCTGTCTCATAGTTGGGGTTGCTTTTAAGCACAACTTATCCAGCRAGGGAAAATGGGTTACAGTCATCTTTGAACTTGGCTGTAATTCTGCCAACTTTGTATTTAGGGTACAGGCAACTTAAATGACCATCATTTTTCACAAGCCTTCCACAATTCCCCTGGAAGATTGAAATTTCACCCTTAAATTGWCTGTCAGATTATTTTAGATTATGCTGAAAAAGCATATGACAGGGTTTATTTGCAGACTTATGTGGACCAGTGCAGAAACTGAGGATGCRGCAGTGCTGGATTCATTTCTTGGCTGTAACATGCATGGGTCTTGTGTAGCTCAATATCTGTCAAGCTGAGGCAATTGAAGGGAAGCAAGAGTGTAAAGAGATGCTAGACCAAGGGCCTAAAAACTCTTGAGTGCTGTGCAAGGAAAACTGGAATTTATGGGAAGTCCACTGAAGCRTATGTTCCTCAGGGATGTCGTTGTTCCTGATAAGCAGGAAATGATTCTTACACTGTGGGTGCTTCACTTGGGAGAGGCAAGGAAGAGCAAATTATTTGTGCCTGCTGTGCCCAAAAGCTGTCTGTGTGGGCTTCATGGTAGTACTTGCTTTGCACAGTTTTCATGGGACTTTTTAATAGTACCACAGACTAAAATGTCAGATGCTGCAGATACATGAGCCTTGATGATCCATTCTGGAAGTTGACTCTGGTTTCATATTGTCAAGAAAAAAAAATGGTCACTTTCATTTTACACTGATGCTCTTACTGTTTCAAAAAGCCTTGTAAGACTTAGGTTTGGCTTGGCCAGTTTCACTGTTACTGCATCAGCTTCTGTGGGGTCTTAGAAGAGGGAGACAAAATTATTCTTGTAGCTTAAACTGTTGAAAAATTAATGGCTAAATAGTGTAATTGCTTATTAACATGAGCAAGGCCCTGCTTTTGGGGATCACTGAACAGTTTCAGAACACATTAGACCATTAAACATAGTGTCTGTTGAGCCTTTGAGGAATTCTCCACACATTATTGTAACTCCTATTAGTTCCAAACCATTAGATGCCTTCTTGTGATCTAATTTATGATGTATGTAGGAACCGATGGCTCTTTAAAGTTGGAAGAGAGCAGTATGAGTGCAAGGACCTAAGAGCTTAACAACAAAATCAGAGTATAGTTGTAGAACCTGTACTTGAAAGATAAAGTAGATTAAAAGATTAATTTATCGTGTGTGTTTGCAAGGCTTCTGAGACTGACTCAAGTTTCTGAATAAGGCAGAGGTCTTGTGAGAGGAGTTTCTGATTTGGGGTCAGTTTCTGTGTCTGAAGTCCCAAAGGTAAGATTAGCTTTTACTGCCAGCTGGAAAGTTGTTGATGTGCAAAGTTAATGTTGCAAACAAAATTCTTGAGCTGAGAAAAAGTCAAATGGCAGCCTGAGTGGGAATTACAGCAGAAACTGGACACTTCTTACACTGGCTGGTGGCAGCTACCAATTTAGTTCTGTGCCACACTGAAGTATCTTCTGCTGTAGGTGGGACARTCTGATTAAAAGATGGCAGTGGGGATGAAGTGCTAGGAAAAACCTGAGGGATTGCAATCAGTTTGCCATAAGWGTGCAACAAGTGTGTGTGGTGGGGCTACAGAATGTATGTGGAAAGAGGAGGGACTGTAGCAGGAGTATGTTAATAATACAGAAAATGATGCATTTGTGAATTTTCAAGCAGAACCATTTTCAGTATGATACAGATTTTTGAGTCCCAAGGRTGATTTTAGGTCCCAAGCTGGTTTKACTAKCTGCATAGTGTCAAAGTAAGAAATAAAGTGTTTACTAATTTTTTTTTTTTCATGGAGAAGAGCTCAGTTTGATACCAACTCCTTGTTCCAGCCCCATCTGCAGCCACAGAATGCTCTGAAGGCATAAGGATCACTTCTGTGATTCCCCATAGAGTAAAAGAGGAGGAAAGGTGACTTAAGTGACTTTCCTTTGGGAAATGTATAGAGAGAAAAGAAATTTATTTATCCAACTTCTCATATAATTGTCTCCAGTTTTATCTCTGGGCTCCTTTTCTGTAATTTAGCCACTTCTGAAAATTAGAAAGATTCCATAGTTATTGGAGGCCTAGAGAAGATATTTACTTCACCCTTCTACACATTAACTTAAATAGTGTAGTTTAGGTAACAATATGATATCTGAATCTGCTTTTCCTGCACATTTTCTGGAACTACTAAATCAATAGTTTAGTTTTTCAGCTGATGACATTGTGCATCARGATAGTTTATTTTTTGTGGTGGTGGTTTGTTTCTTCTGGAAATCCATTTCCAGTTTGGAATCCATGTAAAAATAGTCAAGGGAATAGTCAAGGCAGAAAAAAACCTTTCTCAAGAAATACATCCTCTTCSAGAGTATCCTTAGTGATATAACTTSACATGTGTCTGGCATGTCTGTATTTCTAGTCTGAGTACAAACCTGTCTGAAAAAAATGAACCCAAATATCTTCCCTAAGAGTACCCCCAGTGGACTGCAGAAAATTGCCTGGGAATGTCATTCCCAGCTCAAAGGTCASAGTGTGTGGTTCAGGTCAGGAAACCTTCTGCTTTTCCTGCTTTTTCTTGATCAAGATCTACAGGCATTCCAAAGAGAATAATTTGATATCGTAAGATTTATAAACAAGTCTGTTTTCATTAGAAGTGAGGTTTGGCTAATGTCTTATGCTGTTACCGTTCATTATGTCTGTCATTATCAGCACTGTGTATCTGAATGCTAAGGGAGCAGGGGAGCTTCCTCAGAACAATATTCAGTCTGAGCAGAGTCAATCATATTTTAATTTCCACTAGAAAATGCCCTGGGAGTGGTGTGATGTCATGGGTTTGCCTGCACTATTGTGATACTTCTCTCTACTGCTCTATGAAAAAGAGAGTAAAACCATGGATTTGACTTATTTATGCCACTTGAATGTTGCTGCCTCCTTGAACAGAACAGCTATTCAGTGCATTTTTATTGCTTTAAGTCTTCWTGGATTTTCTTAACTTTGCAGCCTTTTTCCACATCTGACATTCAAATACTGAGTGCAAGAAAATTATATTTACTTAGAAGTTCTAGCTGTAGGTAAATGATGCCCTCATGCATAAGCTTGGATAAATCAGTTCATGCCCTGTATTTGCACTTAGGTTTAAAGAAGAAGCCAGAATCAGTAGAAAGTACCTCAGAAGATGAAGATGAAGTTGAAAAACAGAAGGTAAAGTGATGTGAAATGTTGCATTGCATGAATTCTGCAAGTATTTGGTGTGTGTGAGTGGAACTGCAGAATTTCATAGGATGGCAGTAAAATAAAACTATACAATTTTAATAGTGAGAACTTTTGGAACAAAAGCTTCCAAGAAGTTTGTGTGTTGGGCAGTGCCAAGTTTTTATTTTTTTAACATCAGTATTGTATGAAACGTTTGTGAGTTCAAAGCTCGTCCTGTCTATTTTTGTCCTTGAAGAATGAGTTATTTGCTATTTTGTGTTTTCTTTTCATCCTTTTTCAGCACAAGTTAACTAAAGGAATTTCTTAAATCCAGATATGTTAGTTTTTATTTTGCTATATGAATACCAGTATTAAATTGTATCCATTAGTTATTTCTAAGCACTGGTGTACAATTTTCAGATGAGATTATTACTGTGTTTGAAAATTGARTGTGCATATTTGCATTCATTTTATATCTAATAAGAAGGAAATCAAATTATATCAATACTAAACCTCAAAATGTTTAAAAGAATGCTTTTTGGATGAAATAATACTGCCCTGATGACCCTGTTTCAACTTATTTGAATGAATGTAGACTCATACAGGCTTTATTAAWGAGATGCTGAATTTTTTTCATAGAAAAGTTTCATTGTATACCTGGACTTTMTTATTTTGTAACAGGCTGAAATGGCCCTACTGATGATGGATGATGAGGATGACACCAGAAAACATTTTAATTATAAAAAGATTGTAGAACAACAGAATCTGAGCAAGAAGAAAAAGAAACTTCTTATGAAAAGGAAAGAATTACTAGAAGATGACTTCCAGGTAATTGTGTAGTTCCTGACTTTGTGACTGGAGCAGTTCCAGGAATCTCATGAGCTGTGACTTCTGAAGCAATTCATGTTTTATTAAGCTTAAAMGCTTTGCTGTCATGGGAAAAGTTGACCTAAAATAAATGCTTCTYTACTCCCTTCAGGTTAATGTTGCTGATACAAGATTCCAAGCSATGTTTACTTCTCCCCTGTTTAATTTGGATCCTTCAGATCCAAATTTCAAAAAGACAAAAGCAGTTGAAAAGATCCTTGAAGAGAAAGCTCGCCGAAGAGAAGAAAAGGAGCAAGATCTGAAGGAAGCAAACAAGGGCCTGGAGAAGAAGATGGCAAAGAAAGGAGAGGTTGCCAAGAAAGCCATAGATCCTGCCCTGTCAATGCTAATCAAGTCTGTCAAACATAAAACTGAAGAGTTTCAGGCACGGAAAAAACAAAAATTCAAATAACKGAACTKTGATKTTACTCAGCCTTTACTTTAGTCCAAGCCCTGCTAACTGGAGACATCTCTTAAAGTTACTGTGACCTGCTCTAATTCCTGTTCACCTAAGATGTCCTGAAAATTCATTAACTATGTTGATGAATTGTGAACTGTTCAGAGTAATAATCACTCTTTTTTACACCACAACARATACTGTTTTGCACATAGGTAAGGAAATTATGGTTTTGGGGTGGTTTGGCTTGTATCATGTCATCTCTTAAAAATAATAGAAGTGCTGAAGATGGCTAAAAACATCATAATTATGGGTTTATCTATAWATAATAAAAACCATTCTGCAGAGGTTTATTGCTGAAACTAAGTAGTTTTAAAGTTTTTAATCCCACAGAAGTCKGTAAAACATACCTGTCCTGATAAAGAAGGTAATAATATAACTACAAATGGAAGAAATTTTGTATACAAGTTTTTTGCAGATTTTTAAAATATTGCATAAATGCTTTATTCATTTCTCCTTTAAATACTTGAAGGTCATAGAACTAATTAATGGAAATATTGCCATTTAGAAGTAGTTCATTAACATCTTTCTGAAATAAATATTTTAAATTGGCCCAAAAGAATTTGTACTAGCTGTGTTTTTTTCTTTCACACCTAAATGAAATTAGATCAAAATAAACTTTTTGCTATTGTCATTACATTTCCATGAATATAATACTTATACAAAGTCTTCCAGCATTGCAAGTGTTAATAAAGGGGGGGTGGAAGGGGGAAAGGAAAAAAATCAAAGGCAGATCTTGATGATCCCATTTTAGAAAACATTATTTCACCCCACTACTATTTCTATAAACTATGCATTATGTACTTAAAGATTTTGTTATACTGACAAACAGCTAAATATAGATTATATCTGACTACTTATGATCAGTGCAAAAACTAACATATATAATGCAAAAGCCAATATCCTGTTGCAGTCCTCTTTTTTTTTTAACAACATCCTCCTTTTCTCTCAAATCAGTCTGTCCTACCTCAAATTGCCATCTGAGAAGAAGAAAAGTACTTTGAGGAATCTCCTTGGTTCAGTTCAGCACTGTCAAGAATAACAAGGGCTAGAAATAAAAAAAAAAAAAGGGGGCAACTTGGATTTGGACTTCAGGTTAAAATTCGTGAAAGAGAGCCAAAGATTTCCTGAGGGTTTGTGGAGTGCATGTTATTTCCTTGTAGTTTTGTCCAACAGAATAGGAAGCACCTGGTAATGTGGAAGACAAAAGCTGCTCTCCAAAAGCCACATARTTTTGTGTGCCAAAAACTTGTGTTGAAAAAGACTTGCATTTGTTCCTGACATATTTTTGCGTTGTTAAAAAAATGTAAGGCTGGTCTTTGAAAAAAGAAGTCAATGATACAAAAGTGGAAGCACATTTTTATTGGGAAGAAAGCCATAGAAAGTTTTTCTGTTACTATTAGGCAGGAGCCTTCTGAATTCCTGGGGGAGATCCTGTGTAGGGCAATGAGGATGTGGTGGAGATGGAATAGAGTCTGGGGGTGAAAAAGCTAGTTTCCAGATGTCCCTATCCACAGCAGGGGGGTTTGGATTAGATGTTCTTTAACAGCTCCATCCGGCACAAACCGTTCCATGGTGCTACGATCCTTTCTGTGGCTCTCAGCAGCGCAGCGCRAGTTCCTGCTAATGTTTAATACACAGTATAACCTGTGTTCACCACAAACATGAAAGCAAATGACACTTCTCTTAATGAAACCAATCTCTTAAGAGTTATTATTTGCTACAAAATGGATTTTGGCTAGTGGATGAAACTGGTGTTATTAGGAAGCCCTATAGTAAGTGCTGCATGTGAAAAATGCGTATTTCATGATTGGCTTTTTACAAATATTCAAATGAATATTGTATGTGTTATGCTAGAAAGTTATGTTGTAATAATTTTATTAAGTAGTGTGTTAAATATAGTTTTAGGTTGTAACATAATGTTAAAATAGAAACTACGCTATGTAAGGTACTTTTTTTAAAGAGAGGACTCGCACTGAGATAGCAGCCACAGGACACCTGAATCTTTCAGAGAAAGAGAATTTATTGTTCCATTATCAGAAGAAATGAACTTCTTCCTGCCTCGCTCAGCCCTGAAGACACTGTCAGGATTCAGAGGAAGAAGGTGACACTGACCAGACAGAATCCTGTGTTTGAATGGAATTTATGCATCTTGTATGAGAAGTATGAATATGCAACAGGCTGTTGCTTTTAAGGGTTAATCCTCTGTTAATGTGTGTCTTTTTTCGGGCTTATTTTGCCCAGAAAGAGGTACCCAGACTGTCCATAACTCTTTGTTTTTATTGTCTCCTATTGTCCTAATCCAAATTGTCCAAATTTTTATTACTCTAATTATATTACTATTTTTATAACCATTTTATTGCTATTAAACATTTAAAATTTTAAAAACAAGTGTTTGGCGTTTTTCACACTGCAGAAATATAATTTGTCAAAATTCTCTTTAAAAACTTAAATCTGGCGGGCGAGCTCTCGCCCGCTGCCGGCTGAGAACGGAGYCCGCGGCCCAGGGGGCTGCTCAGGGCCCTGGGCAGCGCCATTAAGTGGCCGCGCGTGACGTCATGGGCTGCCGAGAGTGACGTCATGGGCCAATATGAGATTGGTGTTATTAGGCAGTCCTATAGTAAGTGCTGCAGAAATACAATTTGTCAAAATTCCCTTTAAAAACTCAAGTCTGGTGGGYGAGCTCCTGCCAGCTGCCGGCTGGCAATGAAGTATGCAGCCCACGGGCAGCACGATGAGGTGGCCCACGCACAGGCTCTCTGCGTGACGTCACGGGCCACAGCGGGTGATGTCACAGGCCAGAATGAGATTGATGTTACTAGGAAGTCCCATAGTAAGTGCTGCAGAAATATAATTTGTCAAAATTCCCCTTAAAATCTTAAGTCTGGTGGGCGAGCTGTCGCCGGCTGCCGGCTGAGAACGAAGCTGCGGCCCACGGGGCAGCTCAGGGCCCTGGGCAGCTCCATGAGGCGGCCGCGCGCACGCTCTCCGCGTGACGTCACGGAGGGCTAAGGGTGACGTCACGGTCCAGGCGGTGCCGCGGAGCTGCTCGGTCCGCCCGGGTCAGGCCTCGCTGTGGAACACGAACCCGCTCGGGCGCAAACTGTGCCGCACTGCTGCTGGCACACGGACACCGGAGCGCCGGCCCTGTCCGCCCCTGCGTTCCGATCGCTCCGCGGCCGCGCCCTGCGGGGTTCCCCGAGCTGGTGCGGGCTGCGAGCGGCTGAGCGGCTCCTGCTGCCTCCGTGTGATCCTTGCRTGTGTTTGTTCTTCTCCCGGCGCCTGCCTAGCATTCAGATTTACTTTTGCAGAGCAGTCAGGGCTTTGGGCAGCGTCCAGGTTGAAGGAGACCAGGCTGCTCAGAGCTCCATCMAACCTGGCCTTGAATGCTTCCAGGGATGGGGCATCCGCAGCTTCTCTGGGCAACCTGTGCCAGTGCCTCACCTGTGCCAGTGCAACCTGTGCCATACCTTCACAGCTAGGAACTTCCTCCTGATWTCTAATCTGAACCTACTCTCTCAGTTTGAAGYCATTCCCCCTTRTCCTGTCAYTCCAGGCCCTTGTGAATAGTCCTTCACCATCTTTCTTGTACGGTCCCTTCAGGTACTGAAGGCCACAGTTAGGTCAYCCCTGAGCCTTCTCTTCTCCAGGCTGAACAACCCCAAATCTCTCAGGCTTTCCTCAAGGAAAGCTGCTCCATCCCTCTGATCATCTGGGTGGCTTCTTCTSGCCTCACTCCAGCAGCTCCATGTCCTTYCTGTGCTCRACCCCAGATCTGCATGCAGCCCTGCAGGTGGGGGTCACACCAGAGCGGGCAGAGGGGCAGAATCCCCTCCCTCCCCTGCTGCCCACAGGGCTTTGGACGCAGCCCAAAACAGGGCTGCTTTCTGGGCTGCCAGAGCACATTGCCACGTCATGTCCAGCCTGTCATATACCAGCACCCCCCCAAGTCCTTAAATAAGTTTTGTTCATGTTCTTCAGGAGCCACGTTACTGTGTATTCCTCCACTACTGCTTCATTAGCTATACAAATGTAGAACAGCAAACTGTATGACCTCCTTGGCCCAAGGAGGGTCAAGATCAGGATTAATGGAAGTATGATAGCCAGGAAGGAGAACTGATAAATACTAGAAGTTTGAAAGTGAAAGGATGGGTCCAATGTGATCTTACAAAGTGGAAGCAGCAGTTTTCTGTATGAAATGTGAGTGGACATTAATAATAATTTGAGATGGAAGTGGTTTGAGCAAATTAACCTGATGAGGAGGAAGTGTTATGAAATGAGTAATATAAGTCAATCATATGTAAAAATAAATCTATTCTGTAACACAATATATGCAAAGGCCTAATTAGGATTCTTAGTCTGAAGTTACACTCCTAATTAGTGTTTAAGTGGCACCTCTATCTTAATTTTCAAATGCAAGGGCAGAGTGACACAAAGCAGCCACTCAGACCCTCTGGTCTGGCCTTGCTTGGACATTCCCAGCCTCTGKCTGCCAGRCAACAGCCTTGTGACATCGCAGCTGGTRCCAGCACCTCGCACAGAGCCCGTGGGCACAGCTCAGCTCGGGRTCGGGCCCAGAGAGCGCAGCTCCCAGCTGGGGCAGCTGTGCCATGCTCCGCCCGGGGCTCTCCCTGCTCCTGGCGCTCTGCGTGGCCTCGCTGCTCGCCAGCACGCCCAGAGCTCTCAGCCGTCCCCCCAGGAGCGCGGCCCGGCTGCCTGTGCCTGCCCGGGGCGTGCGGCAGCCGYGCCCTGGCACGGGCGGTGCCKGCCTGCGGCCCCTGCAGCCGCACTGCTGCACCGYCCTGGCCCTGGCCCTGCTGCTCGCCGCGCTCTGCCTCGGCTGCAGCCTCCGGAGGAAAGCCCAGAGGCAGCGGAGAGAGGTGAGSGATGGGCACCGGGCAGCTGGGATGGTGCCAGGGGCCAGGAGCWGCAGCCCGTAGGGTGAGGAGGAGKGCCGGCCCCTGTGCCGAGSAAAGCCTGGGCAGGCACCAAGGGTCCGCTGCCTCTTCCCCAGCCCCGTGCCCGAGCCCAGAAGCACAGGCTGGGCTCAGCCCCCTCCCTCCCAGGAGGAAACAAGACAGGCTGAGCCACCAGAACAAGACAGACCCTGCCCGACATCCTCTCCACCCAAGCTGCAGCCTGGGGCAGCCCAGCCAGGCCCCAGGAGAGCCCGAGGGGGCCCAGCCCCTGCAGCCCCTCTGCCCCCGTCATCGCGCTCCCTGCCCTGTSTCTCCCAGGAGAAGAACTGGACGCGCTCAGCCTGGCCGAGGACCTGCTGCCTGGCTGACTGCTCCCCCCTCACTGAGGAGCTGATCGGCCGCCAGAAGGAAAACTCTGCCTCCATCAAGGGCTTCCTGAGGCACCTGCGCCAGCGCTGCCTGCAGGGGGRCACGCTCCAGAGGGGAAGGAACCACCAAGTGTGGAGGGACTTAGACGAGGAGGCAGCGCTTTTCTCTGACTGAGAAAGCAACACCTGCTAGGCAAATGGAGCAATATACTGCAAGATTACTCATACAGATTTCATTGTTATTAAAATAGTTTATTTAGAAAGACACCCTTTATTAGTAGTGAATTAATTCGTTGTGAGAGGTACCATAGAAATTTTATTTTCAAAAATTGTAGTTTGGCTGAAGCAGGTGATTTTCTGATAGCCTGTTTGCAGAGAATGAATGATACTGTTCACTGCTGCAAGAGCCAGTGTAATATGGTTAATATTACAATCTACATACTGGGCTAACTCCTAGGAAAAAACCTGAGGAGTTAAAATCTACTTCATCTAGAGGGGTCAGGATAATCTTTTGTATAATATATATCCTTTCACTTCTCATGTGCAACTTGAGCAAGATATTAAGTGAATTCTGCAAACGGATCAACCTTGTCTTGATGCAATAAAAGCTTTAGAGTTTCAACTTTAAAAGGCCGAGCTTTGCAAATGAGAATTTGAGGCGTCAGCTAAAATAACTTTACAAGATGAGTAAATCTGTAAGGACATCTGGACTCATTTAATGGTTCTACGAAGAAGAGGAGCAACGGGCTGGAAGTGTGGAGCCACTTTGGGAACAGTGGACAGCGTGGACTGGGATAATGAAGTGTCTCACATGCACACAGCTGGTTCCCAGGACTGATGATAGTGACCATCAGAGAAGGTGTCATGGACATGGGATTCATGTACTGCTGTCCTTGATCCTGGGAAGGCAGCTTCAGTAAACAACATGTTCTCTACACCACCTCTACAGCAGAGTGGACAGAAATGGATAAAAATTTTCTAGCAGAACACAATAGTTAAATGCTCATTAAAGCAGAAGGATGTAAAATATCTGATTGTTGCGAGAATTTCCTAGCAAGTCTATTATGAAATATATGTATTTTTAATCAATGAGGTTAGTTTTGAGCACCTGTCAGAAGTCACATGTGTAAATATATATATCAATATGTGTATATTGTATTATATAGTGCATATTGTTACATATATGTGTAGTGATATGATATATATGTACATTACATATTAATATATGTATATTGCATATTGCATGATATATATCCAGACTGATATATAGATGTATTGCATATTGGATGATATATCTGTATATTGATAAACTGTATCTGCATATTGATAGAAATATGTACATTGATATATGGGTATGTAGCATGTTTTATATTTGTATATTTGTATGATATATATATCATACATATATTGCATATTGTATGATTTATATATGATATATATGTATATTGCATAGATATAGAGGTACTTTACATATTCTGTGACATGTATATTGATTATATATCGATACCATATATACGCATATTGATATTATATATATACATATATATATATATATGTTGCCCTGGGGCTCACGGTAACAACACCGGAGGTTACTATCCACTCCCCTGAGACAGAGACAGCATCCGTGGGGCCGTGCTGCTTTGCCCGGAGCCGTGCCTGGCGCCGATCGTGCATCGGGATCGGAGCGGGGAGCGCCATCCCGAGCCCGGCCCCGCCACGCCCGCCCCTCGGGACGCCATTGGTCCTGCGGAACGCCAATCAACAGCGCCGCCACTTCCGGCCGCGGGGCGCGGCCCGGCCAATGGGCGCGGGGCGGGGGCGGGACGCCTCACGCTCACCGAGGCAACGGGCGGGCGAGCGGGCGGTCCCGGATGGCGGCGGTGCAGGGTGAGTGCGGCGCCACCGCGGGGCTGCCCCGGCCCGCCGCTCCCGCCTCCCCCGGCACGGCCTCTCTGCCCGGGGCGCTGCGCGGGCCCGGAGCCGGCCTGGGGCGGGCCGCGCGTCCGCCCGTGGGGCTGCCCCGGGTGACGTCGCTGCCCCGCGTGACGTCACGGGCTGGGCGGCGGGAGCGGTGCGGCGCCGGGAATGGGATCGGGTTCGGGATGGAGGCGCGGGAGGGGATGCCTCGCCCCGACCCGACCCTGCCCTGCCCTGCCCTCGCGGGTGTCTGTGTTCTCCCAGCGMCCGTTCAGGAGTCCGAGTTCCTTTTGCAGTGCACTCGGGGCTGTTTCGGGAAAATTGGCTGTTTGGGTCGAATCGTTTCGGGTGCTGTTCTCCAGCAGTCACGCTGTTGCGCGCTCTTCCACCGTTCCTGGCGCTGTGCGGATGGGGAGCAGGAAGTGGGTAGCAAGGAGGAATGAAGTCCAGAGCGGTGGAAGTATGACAGTCCAGAAGGGAGAGCTGATAAATCCTAGAAGAGGCTTGAAAGGGAAAAGTTGGGTCCAGTGGGAGCTTAACAAGTGGAAGCAGCAGGTTTGTGAATGGAATGTGAAAGGACTTGGAGAGCAGTTTGAGATGGGAGGTGTTTGAGAAAATTGAGTTGGTGTGGAGGAAGTGTTACAAACGGAAGCAAACGAGAGAGACGGGTTGTCTGTATGTTCTCTGTAGAAATCAACACATCCTTAGATCCAGCTCTGTGCAAAGGCCTGGTGAGAATTTTCAGCTGCAGCTACACTGTTCGCAAGTCTTCAAGTGACATCTCCATCTTAATTTTAGAAAGCTATTTTATCATCATGATTGCTTTCCCTACTACCACGCTATTTCTTCCATTCCTGGGAGAGTTTAAATTCCTTATTTCTCCTCTGTCTGTTTACTGAAGTCTGTGCTGTGCCCTTGTTGCAGGAGTGACATTCTGTAAGGTGTAGCAAGATGCAGCAAAGAGGACCAATGGTTGCTGGAACCATCTTTACTRTTATTGGTAAACAGGAAGTAAATGCAGTGAAGAATACTTTAATCTTAGCTCTGAAATTTTGTCAAGTGACCATTACAATTGGGTGTAATCCATAAACCTTTTCTCTCTGTAGAGCCTATGTATTGTAGTAGCCTTCCATTTTTTGTCAGGACATACATAATGATAACAATAAGTTAATATTTAATTTTGAAAAGTAAATTTATAAGTGTATGAAGATTACTAGGTATGTTTAGCATTTAGGAAGAAATTATAGTGAAAAAGTAACTTCYTCCAGAGCTGTGCTGATTCTTCCTATCAAAGGAATAGTTATGGCAAACCAGCTGGTTTGTTTTGTGGCAGTGCTGAATTGTGCTAAACATCATTTACATTGTTTGGGCCGTTTAAATGGTGTGGTTAATTGCTGGAGTCAACCATATAGCATTTCAAGAGTCAGTGGTTTAAGTCTTATGCATTAAACATCTCATTTTTCCTCTTCTGTTCACCTTCCAGTGTTCTTGGGTTACAAAGTCCTTTTTGAGATGGTAGCAGTGATAGATGTTATACTGGAATATAGAGGTGGAGAGTCAGRGAATGATTTGGATTGGAAGGGACCTTAAAATTCATCTAGTTCTTAACATATAAGCTGTCTTAATGAATTACAGAGGTTTTCTCCATTAGCACTACGTGCTTTTCACTTTCTTAAGTAATTCAGTGTGTGGAATGCCTCTCTTTTATCTTCTGAAGTAGACAAATGTTTTTGTGTCAGGATTAATATGTAGTAAACTGTGGATAAGAGCAGCAGTAAACACAGACAGTTTGTTTGGCAACTCCTGATAAATACATCATTCTATATTGTTATTTTTTTTGTTTCATGTACTAGACAATACTGACAATATTTCCATTAGCTTTCTATAAACTTAAATTTCCTTAGCATCTTAAGGGTAACCATCAAAACCAATAGAGTTACTAAATTACTTGAGCTTGACTTAAKCACGTTGAGGTTCACTAGTAATCATGGTAACTCTCCTTACCCAGACAAACATTACTTGACTGTTTTAGGCTTGGTTTTGTTTTAGGAATAATTTGTCATTAAACAAAAGTTAATCTAATTTTTCTTTTCCTGCTGCWAATTAGTGGGGAATTACAAGGAGATAGGATGAAACAATATAGAAGACTAGGAGTTCATTATAGGATCTTAAACAGGCATTCCCTGCATAGAAAGGAAAAAGTGTGGTGTTTTAAAGGTTTAGTCATGTGCCAGTTAGRTGTGATGGCTGGAGAAATTAGTTGTATTATTGGAGAACAGGCACCATGGAAAGCAAAACTTTTATTAACAGTTCCTTCCAGTGTCTGGCAAGATGATTAGGTTCAAGTTATGTTGGAGTGAAAAGGCTMCTTTCAGCTTGCAGCATGAACTTTGATTATTTTAGGTCTCATTAATGCTGTTGGCTAGGGAAGAGGCAGAACTTGGAAACCCTGCTTTGGAGAGGTGTGTTCCCTTTGGCTTAAACTTCTCTCAGAAATGTTCTTTGGGATTTGGTTRTTTGTGTGAAATTCATCTCTTGAAGTCAGTGTCTAACATATATATCTGATCTGGTTTTAGGATGATTTCTCTCCAGAGTTTATTTTTGAATGGAATTGTGCTCCTTCCCAGTAGAAGATGGTGATCCCAATGTGTGACCATGGAGAAGGGGATAAGTTCAGTAGAAGTGTTACCTTCCAAATCATCTCAGGTTACAGCTGTAAAAGTGGTGGTCAAAGAGCCCGAAACAAARCAAACCCAAAGAGGGAAACGAGTGGGATTTGTGCTTGTCCATGCAGGTGAGATGTGGAAGCAGAACARCTGCAATGGAAATAGTACATATTTTGATATCAAACTAGATACCAACAAATATTTTATATTTGGACTCCTAGTGTKCTAATAAAGTGACATTAACTCTGTRTTCAAAGCTYGGAATGAGGAGTTTGATTGGAGGTTSCACTGGAAACTCTTAATGAAAATGTAGTTATTTGGGTGTTCTGGATGGTATTTTTGATCTCCTTGACAAAGAAAACCCCTAAATGTAAATAATTATAAAATGTCATATTCTGAACTTGTCTGCTAAGACTGGCAAACGTACAAAATGAGGGAGATATTTCAGTCTGTTTCTTTACTATGGAAAAATCAAATACAGTCCTTTCACTGCTGATGGTTCCTTGTCTAGCTTGTCCAYGAGGACAGTCCAGCTAAGACCTTCTGAAATCTGCTTGGGCTGTTTGTTGCAGAACTCTTTTTACCCTTCTAACATTTTACTGATCTTTTTCATATTTGAGTTACTGTTTGTTCTTTCCACATGTAACGAAGGGCTCCTCTACTCAGATCTGATACAGAAATTGTGTTGTGTGTGTCTTGCTCATAAATTMTTCTTTCATAGGTTCTTTATTAAATACTATGAATCATGAAGTTAACAATGCTTAGATCTGAGTGTATATTTGTTTTGAGCATCTGTGTGAGTACATGAGGTGAAATAGAGCAAAGTGGCCTGGTCATGCCTAAAATATTTGAAAAGCCAACATGTTACTTGCTTTATAAAATCATTAAGGTTAAAAAACCAGCCCCAAACCTTAARCAATTTATTCTGGATTGATGTTTGATGACCCTGGTATTCTGTTTTAAGGGCAAATGAAATTGCTYAATATAGTGTCCTTTGCTGGGTCACTTTGGTGTTAGTGTTAAAGCTTATTTTATTAGAGTTTCTCAGAATTAATATTTCTAAAGGTGAGCAAAGGGAAGTTGAGATAAATACAAGCACGTTTTTAGGTGCAAAACCAGGTAAAACGAAAGTAGATTTTAAATATATGCTCCACTCTTGTTTTTCTGATGCTGCATTTAGTTGAATGGTGGCATTGATAAACTTTTCAGCTMTGGAAGTAGGGGCAGTGGCTTCAAAGTAGGGCAGAATAGTTCAATGCAGTGGGTTAGATACAAAGACTGAGAATAAGAAAAAGGTGAAAAATCTGAATGATCTTCATTTGAAGGAACTCCTTGTTCTAAGTCAGGAGTAACAAGCTCTAAAAACGTAGAATACATGAGAAAATGAGCAGAATTGTGGAAAAAAGAAAATCAAGAGTTTGACTTAAAAGTGAGGGTTTTGCCCAATAATGGACAGTAAAGAAAAAAGCTATGCTGGAAATCCTCCAAGAATGAGTGAAACTGGAATCTCTTGGAAAGTTTTTATAGGAAAAGATTGATGCTGGTATTTAAACCTGCATGCTTCAGGATATATGATCTGTGTCCTGTATTTTACTGAATGTGTTTGATTCTGGGTTGGAATGCATAAAATTGTCAATCTTGATAGAAAAAGGAAATGCCAATGTAATCCAGAATAAGGAACACTATATCTGSCTGTGTCTTAAATCTCTACGTGAACTACAGGCTGTAGTTTGCCAGGTACTMTAATATATTTTCCTTTTGTTTCAATTGCAGGTGCAGGTTATCATTCTGAATCCAAAGCTAAAGAGTACAAGCATGTGTGCAAAAGAGCCTGCCAGAAGGTACGTGTCACCAGCTCCACTGTCCTGTACTGRGTACACAGAAATACCTGCACTTAGCTGCTTGGGCTCTATGTGTTTATAGAAGGAAATGAAGGAAAACAGAACAGAAACAGTTAAGATGATACAGAGACAGGACASTGAGTGGCCATGACATGCAGTAACATTCTCATCAGTGCTGGCAAATAGCAGACACCAAATGAACAGTGGGAGAGCAAGAGAAGGTCATGGTGGTACCTACAGGGAGTATTCCTACAGCTTTCTGCACTTCTCCAGGGTTTCTGGAGCTAAGTATGGTGTCTGYATATTGATTTCTTCCATGTCCACTYTTTGGAGTTTATTTAAACTCTAGCATCCAGGTTGCTCTGTGAATGCAGAAGTTTCTGGAATTATTTTATTCTTGATAGMTCTTACCCTCTTAATAGGAAGGGAGGTAGAAATAGGAAAAACAAAAAATCAAAGTTGGAAACGGAGAAATGGCAAGACTTTAATTTCCATTGAAATTAATATGTTTTCATCTCTTCCAAGAACTTTGCTTTGGTACTGGCRAGTCCTGTCTTTTAAGTGTTGAATGAGTAGCTGGAAGACCTCTCTCTAAAATTTTTAATGTCTCTTGCTTTCTCTAGGGAGAAGGAGCTTGGGAGCTTGGAGGATTTGTAGAGGAGTCTCAGAGTTGGTCTCTGATAATTATCACTTTGTGTTACAGTTTGTTGCTCAATCCTAATACCAATCTAATTTTGTAATGAGAGGCCTCACAAATCATCCAAATTTAGCACTGGCTTTTTTAGCCTTGGTGAAAGTCATTTTCCAGCCAGTTATGTGAGATCTGCTGTTGAATTCAAGTCTAATTTGAGATTCTGTGTAGCTACTCTTGAGCTGAGTAGCCAACATCAATAACTTCTGTGAAGAACAAACAATTTCAGGTTTGTCTTGAAGCCAGAGTTGTTTTCTGGGGTTCCCTGAGAAAGTTTGACTGTAAGGTCTTGTTCAGTATGGATCTMATAAATACTATTAGGCTCTACAAGTTCACTGTTGTATATAATTTGAAGGTAACATTATTTTACATGATTTGTGTTGGCTTTAAATGAGTTTGTGAAGTTCTCTTCAATTTTATGGTAATTGCTATATGTGGTACTAGAAATTTTCAGTCTTAGAAGGAAAAGGTGAAACTTGTTGACTGAAACATTTGGTATTTGAGGATATAAAGTATAAAAAGTTATTTTGACAGAAATTTGATTATGCAGAAATCTGCTACTAAATGCAGTGTCACAATGTCATAGTAGTAAAATCATATCTTCAGATCTGCCTTCATATGGTTCATACTGACTTTCCAGTGAYTCTTGTTCTTACACCCTCTTACATTTTAAACTAATTTGGTGAAGATTTTATTTTCTACAGGAATAGGAAAATKTAGGGCTCAGTCACAGAATAATAGAATTTCCTAATCATCAGCTAAAACTTGTGTTTTACAGGCGATTGAAAAGCTACAGGCTGGTGCTCTTGCAACAGATGCAGTGACTGCAGCACTTATAGAATTAGAGGTATGAATTTCTGACTAGTAGTAAATATACCTCTTGGATAAATCTTGCCAGACTTCTCTGTAGGGGGCTATTAACTGGGTTAATGTGAATTTCTGGTTTTGTGCTACACTAATTTTATCTTTTGCTTTTCCACTGTATTTTGGTGTAAATGTGTTTAAGTACTTTATAAAAATATAGACTGAATAAATGTTTTCTAGTTGGTGCAATTTGGTTGTCATTTTAGGTATGCCTTATCAGATAGTCTTTATTAACCTTTAAGAACAAATGCAATGATTAAAGACTTATTGAACACTTTGCAAGGAACTTCATTTCTGGCTTGCTGAGTACAGACAAGTTGTTCTGGCTCTGCTTCTTAGAGAGGGAAAATATATCCTACTGGTTCTGATTATTATGACAAAATATGTGTAGAGGAATGGGCCAGTAATGTTTTCATTTCAAAACAGTACTTGTTAATTAAGATAAAACATCTTGATGAGCAGCTGCTGGTGAGGTTTTTGGAAAAGTGTCTTTTTGGAGTGATGAGGTTTTTATAGCATCTGCCACAGTGAAGGTCCCCATGATATAACGTAGAAGTGAGTAAAGCTAAATATTTCTGGGTGGTAAATGAAGCAGTTTGGTCATTATCCCAGATCCACTAATCACTCATGACAGTAATGATGGAAACAGGTATTCTTCTCCTCCTGTAAGTAGTAATTGCTTTTTCCTCTCCAACTTTATTAGTAAAAAAAAAAAAGGAAAGCAAGGTAAGTGTTGTGCTGTAAAAATAATTTCCTGCACTTGGAATTTATGGTAGTATTCCAAGAGGATTAGCMGTGGATTTTCTTATCCAGATGTTGGGGAAGTGTTCATTAATGTACTTGGTGGGGCTGGCGTAAGGCAGGCAGTAAGTGCATACTTCAGTGTGTGTTAGACATGCTGACTGGGAGCCAAGGCTTCAGTCACACCGTGAACTTGGCAAGTGCCTTGGCTTTTAGCCCTCCTGTGGGTCTCCCTGAGCTGTTCAAATATGCTTTCATGTGTTATCTTACACATAGAGTGTAGCTCACAGAGAGCAGCAAGTATCTCTCTAATGGGATTTTTTACCATGCRCTTCCCTAAGCTCAGTGAGGCTCCTCTCACTCCATGAGGCTGGTTTGTGTGTCAGCTCCYTCCTCAGCAGAAAACAAAAATAAAAATCTGCTTTGGGTTGTGATTTTTATCATGTTCCTGAGCTACAGAGAAAAACATATTTTGAGAAGCTTAACTGAACAGTTGCAGATCTCTTTGCAGGTGTGTCTGGGGTAAATAGTTTGTATGTTTTTGTTATCCCCAAGAGACTTTTCTTTTTCTTTAGTGGATTTGAATACTCCAAAGTAGCTTCTGTAGAACAAGTTATGGCTCTAAGATGAAGAAGTTTTTTCCAATTACTCCAATCAGAATCCTTTTTCTCCTTATCTGTCTTGCTACTACTGTGCTGATGCCTGCCATCGTTCCCCTTTCTGGTTTGGCAATTGTCTTAGGTAGTATTTTTATGTGTTCTCTTGCACAAAACSTGTTTTAGATAAAATGTTATTTTGTTTAGCTTGTAGTACAGTCATTATTTGCTTTCAAGTATTTATTTGCTTTCAAGTAATTATTTGCTTTCATTTATGCATTAAGTGATTTATATAATCTCTGWGTTGAAGGTTCTGTCTGTTACTGGAACAGGGAGTACTGGGTTTGGGATTTGGCCTTCTTGTAGATTAAAGTAGTTAGTTATGCAGTTACATTGAGAGAAAGTCAAATTTGTACCCAAACCAGAAAATGGTGTGGTTTGCAGTGGCAGTTTTTTGGATCTGATATGAGAAACTCCCAAGTGTTAAACTGTCAGCTTCCAAAATATGGAACAGTTTGTATCTGCTCATACCTCATTCTGAACAGCACCTCCTGACATCTGTCATTTCTGGAGCTGCATTTTCTGCTTTAGTACTGGTGGTCTTTCTGTTCCTTTATGGAAAACAAACTACATGTGGCAAGTCAACAAAGCAATCAGAATAGTTTTTCTCATTAATTGCAAGATTTTATGAGAAAAATATAGGTTTGTGATGGTCTCTAGTGAGCTGTCACTGCCTTTTGTTTAAGCTTTAGCATTTGTGTTTTARCATTTGAAGTTGGCAAATAAATAACAAAAATCTATGTGAAACTGTTTGTGTTCTTGTCTCCCTGTAACACAAATGAAGATACAGCACAACAGAATATAGTATTAAATAATAACAGATTTCATTGTAAAGTATACTGACYGTATATTGGTATTTTGGTTTCTCTAGGACACATTGCCATGAGTTTATCTGAAATATTTAAGCACTTTTACTGTTCTCTCAGACTTTTAATGCTGTATTCCAAATATTTGTAATCTTTGCAAGGCACAAATATCTTTTCATGGAAATMTCACAAAAGATGAATTTTTTTGCTCAGTTCCGCTCAATTACAGAACTCCTGTTACAGAGGATTGCAGCTCATCCAAAAGGCATCACTTCAAAGAGTTGTTGAGGCACAAGAGTTGCTCTTGATCTTTTATGAGCAAGCTGACAGTTTGCTTGTGGTATGCTGTGTTTTATTTTTCCAGGCTCTAAGTGCAGAAAGAATATCCTTTCTTTKTTGGACTGTGCAACTCTCAAGTGAAATGCTGTTCTGTGAATACAATAATAATGGTAATAGTTAAGGAAAAGGTGGATTTCTTTTGCAAAGGAACAAGACTGACACAGAATATTGTTAAAACAACTGTGCTGGTCTTCATAAGCRTCAGCTGTATTTGATAAGGTCATTAAGGCAGGTATGTTTTGTAGTTTGAGAACTCTGGTATTGCAGAGAGACAAGTGCATGTGTTACCTCTGTCAGCCTTTGGTAATTAAATGGTCTGGACAAGGTRTTTCATAAGACTCGTTATTTACTCTGTTTACTTCCACAAAGATATTATTGCAGTACTGTTAAGTTTTGCACTCTTGCTATCAGCCACCATGTGATGCTTGAATATTTCTTGAAACAGGATGAAATTATTAAACAGGTTTTTTTTGGTGGGAGGATGAGACCCCATACAACCCACTTAAAACGTGCTGTTTTCAGCAAAACCACATGTTGATTTGCATTTATGTGTGGCTGTGAGAAAATTATGCAACATCAAGCTTTTCTTTGACTAAAGAGCACTTAATGAAGTCTACTGATCAGGTACTAGGAATATACAGTGGTTGGAAACAATGATGAAGATTTCAACTTGTTTCTAAGTTGAGTGTAATCCTTTACTAATATGTATGTAGATTACTTGTTTCTTTATCTGACTTTAGTAGAACATTCTTTATGAACATAATTTAAATTGGGAATTAATGTGATTGATGGGGAAGTGGATGTCACATTTTGAGTTCCAATCTCCTAGCTACTGAAATTGCTCAGTTTATTTTGCATGTTGTTATTGTGGATCCATGCAAAGAATGTTTTCAACCTGTTGTACTCAGGCAGTGTGTTTCTATGGTTGTCAGCAAAATTTTTGTAGTGAAAGAGTGAAAGAGCTTTTTCCTTGAGGAATTGTTTTTTGTTTTTTGTTCTTTTTTTTTTAATTATTATTTTCCTAATAGTTAGGACTTTTGAATATACAGTCTTAGTCCCAAGGATTTCTCTTTCAAGGAGAAGCACCCTTGTTGTATTAAGGCGGTCACCATAGAAGAACTTCTAATGGGCAGTGAACTGGGAGTTGCTAATTCCAGTTAAAAGCATTACTCTGATGCAGAGTGAGCAACAGTAATTTGTGACAAAAATGTTGTCTAAAAACATTTTTGCTCGTGTAATTGAAAGGGATGTGACTCATTCTCGTAGATTATTGATTGTCATGAAATTCTCACAGAAAAATAACTTCTAAAATTACAGTATGTGGAAAGAAGTGCCTGTAGACTTTAAATTTGTTWTAGAAGTTACAAATAAGCCGTGGCCAAAACTGTATCAAAGATGGATGGAATGTTCTTTCATGTTTATTGAAAACCAAGCATTTTAACTGTTTGCCTAGATGTGTTACAGAGCTAAGTAACATCTTCAAGCATTCCAGCTTTGACCACAGCTAGAAATTCCAGCATGACTGTATTTGCTGCCAGAACACTTATAAATACRTTTTGAAGTAAAAAGGATTCTGTAAATAAAAATTATGCCCTCAGAAGCTTGAGAGTTTTTGCAAGATGGATAACTTGGGAAAACAAAACTCATATTTCACGTCTTAAAGCTTTCTTACCTCTTTTGCTACAGGTTTACATGGTAAGTTAGAGACACTTTGTGGAGTCATTGCAAGGAACTCTACTGTTTTTCACATAACTGAAGCGTTACATTTTGTTAAAATGCTTTGAATAGCCATTTGTTTGTCTTTTCTCTCTTCTTACTTAGTGTTCTGTGGTGGCAATGCTTGTATTAACTTGCAAAGCTCAGGCTTGGTTTGTTTACTTGTCTTTTTCAGTTTCCTTAGAAACACAAAGGCTGATTGCTGCTGTGGTTTTAAATAAAAGTATATTCCTGAAGATACCTTTTTCTCTTTTCCTGTCCTCCCTTTGCCTGGACAAATTCTTTGGCTGGGTCCCATTTTATGCTAGTCAGGTCTTGCAGTGCTGCACTTTTCTGTCTGAGGTTATGAAGAGACTTTCACTTAGGTCAGTTTGTTTCTTGCCTCTTTAAAAGCATTCATGCTTCTGTTTAAATGTTTCTGCATTCCTTGTAAGTTTTGAATTTTCATTTCAAAATACGCCTTAATGTTCATACATTATATTCTTCTACTTGTATATCAGACTCTTAAAATCTTTTGGTCAAACTTCGCAGAGATTCATGTTTTCAAATAAAGATTGTATTTGTGTGATGTATTTCATGTCTTTGCCTATTCATAGAAGTAGGTGTGAAGGTCTTGTTTCCATTTTTTATAAAGGTTTTCCCCCACCTTGCTTCAAAGGCTTTTATCTCACCTCAGAGAAACTCAGGTAGATATCAAAAATTCCATGGGTTCACACCCAGTTTCTCTAAAGCTGTTTTCAGATTGCCTTTCAGATGTGTGAAGTTAAACTATCTTCCTCTTAGGAATTCTAAGCCTGTTTTCTTAATTGAATGCAATCTGATTCTAAAGCTAGTTGAAACTCCACAGAAATTTTGAACAGATGCTTGGAATTGGTCTTTATTTCTTTTTACTGGAGAAGTTACTCATGTTGCTACTGGTAAGATTCCTTCTGAGTCCTAATATGAGAGTTATCCTACCAAAGAGACACCTGCAAATTGGTGTGGAGTTCTTATTTATCAAAAATTCTGTAGTAGTCTAATAAATATTCTGTAGGGAGAATAGCTGACTTCCCTTTATTCTTAGATCCTCTGAGTAAATTATGTCTTGGTGCATCCTTGAGGTGRTGCCAGTGAAGGTGCTGTGCCAAAGCATGTAGCACATACAGACTCTTAGAAATAAAGTGAACTCTGTATCCTGTATTTTTTCCCTGGCCTCTTTTGATTATTACCTTTCCAGATGGTAGAGACCTTTGTGCCTTGAGTGCAGAGGGATTCTGGACAGTGTTACCAGGACTTCTTTCTGGTGGGTCCTTCCTACTCCCTTGATTTGGCCATGACATCTACTCTTAGGATAACAGCTGCCTCTGCTTTGGCAGTGACAAATCCGTGGAGCACGGCATTTTTCCTCTTTGCTAATTCTTTTAAGTGTAATGCACTGAGTGAATGTGTTTGGAACAGAACATGAGAGATTTCTCTCCAGACTCACAGGGCTTTGCACTCTGATTACCCGGGGGCAGAGGGCTTGGACAGYACTAGGAGGAAGCATTGGTCATCCTAAGCATTCCTGCTTTTACTGTGTCTTCCAAGTACCTTTCACTGTTTGCTTTCAATTCCTGCCACCACTTCTCTGCTCTCTTTTTTCCTAAACTTCACTGACTTAATTTTCTTCATATTTGTAGAGCCTGGGGARCAATGAAGCCAGTTAAGCCAGCACCTTAACTTACTGAATCTTCTGCCTTTTCAAGGCCATCATCTGTTTCTAAACATATTTTCCCCTACCCATCCTCTTTCTACAGAAAATTGTTTGTGCACTCTAAACTGTAGATGTTTCATTATTCTAAAATCTTCTCAAATTTACTTAATTACTGTGAGGTGTTGCTGTCGACAAAATGAGTATACACAGTGAATTGGAAGAAGTGTTGTGGTATGGGATAAAATGGGATAAAATTTTGTGCTGCTTCAGAACMAAAAGGCAGAAGATGAAGGTCAGTTTCATGATTATGTATTAGTCAGGGATCTTGTATTCATGATACTTCAGAAGTATAGTGTTTTGGTGACTCAAACACTGAGAACTCTTTGCATGTCTCTGTGAATTTGAATCAACATCTTGCAGAACAGATTTTGAATTGACTCACTACTTGCTGATTTGAAAGTTAATAAGAGCTAACTGACATCAGATTTATTTTTCATTTCTATATGCTCACCTCTCTTATTTCTTTAAATTCATTSCAAATTTGAATGTTCAAAACCCATCCAGTTAATTTTAAATGTAAGACAGAACTTTGAGCTGTTTCCAATAATTTGTTTCCTGGTTCAGCTTTTACTACTCATCAGTGAAATGAGGTATCATATTTCTACAATACACAGATGGTCTAGAGAAACATTGTTCTTTGTCACATCAGATTGTTACACTGTTGTAATTTAAACATAGGAAACTCTGAAARCATGCAGCAACTCTCTGAAATTTGATTTAGCTATTATTTCTTTGTCCTATATTCCTTGCGTATAGGAGGGATTGTATTGAGCTGGCAGTGAGACTGCTGAACTGTGCTGCTTTGAAATTTTGTGGTTTTAAAGTCATGGGGATGCTCTGATGAAATGGAAGGGTAAAAATGGGGTTTAGTTTTAGCATGCAGAAATTACTCTTTGACAACCTTGGGTTTGTTAAAAGCCACAGAAGGTGTTAACAAAAAAGGAGTTAGATTTATGGCATTGTTAAAATGTTGTTCCATAGTTTCTATAAAATAGGAAATGRTTTTTAATCAAGAAGCTTCCAGACTACAGTCCCTGTGCTAATGGTGAAATAGAAGTTTTGCAAAGTGGAATTTAGTGATGCCAGTTTATCATTTCTGCATGTGGAGCTGCAGTCATGGGCGTAGAATGTTCAGAAAAAGGACAGTTCCATTTTGCTGTAGTGTTGTACTTAGGAGTTTCAAAGGTAGATTTGTCTGTACAGTGATTRTAAGATGTTATTTAAATGTTACTTGATGGGTTAAGGACCAAGGGAAGTGTGCACTTTGGGGGAGGGAGAGATTTTCACTTGTATTGTAAGGCTTTTGCTTGCACAGAAATGATCATCTTTAATTGTTAGGTGATTGGTTTTTATATTAGTGCATTGTTACATTTGAGATGTATCACACCCTACAGAGGTGAAAGCTGTCCATTGCAGTAATTCTAGATGTTCTATTCAAATTGCCCTTGTTTTTGTGGTGGAAGATTAAATTACTAAAATAAGAAAAGGCATTGCACCAAGGTCAGTACCATCAGATCAGTTACACAGAAGTTTAAATCTAGTCTCTTATGGATGTGGCCTTATAGTGTTCTATTCTTATTTTTAGGATTCTCCTTTTACAAATGCAGGATTGGGATCTAACCTAAACCTTCTGGGTGAGATAGAATGTGATGCCAGTATAATGGATGGAAAGTCATTGAATTTTGGAGCTGTTGGAGCACTGAGTGGTATGTTAATTATGTATTATTAAGCTAACTGCTGATTTAAGTGTAAAGATCAATTTGGGGTTTTTTTTACTCATTTGAAGGACACATTGTAAATTCTGCTGTGTTTAAATAAATTTTGCTCCTTTAAAAAAGGGGGAGGCATTCCTGCTCCCTGAAATGCWGGTTTGTGTTGATTTGTTTGTGGAATACGTTGTCTTATTAGTTCACTGATAATCCTCTGACATAGCACAATTGTGTGATACCACACACTATTCACAGTGGGACTCAGTTTGCTGAGATGAATTTGAAGAATGGTAATTTTGTAATAAAGTTCAGTTGTTAAAAAGTATTGTAAGTATTTAAATTAGGCTTTTTATTTGTTTTTTTKCTCAGGCAATTTATTTGCATATGGGACTTGTTTAATATAAGAACTAATGTGTTTCTCTCTTTTTTCTAGTTTTAGCTTTCAGTGTAAAATAAATATAGATATAAAGTCCCAAACAGGGATTGTTGAGGCTTCGTTCTAAGTATATGAACAGCCTTAGCTGTTACTATTGAATAGCTTTTCTGACGAGATTTCAAGCTTTGTWCTTTATCCTAGAGTAGTTCTCAACTGTGGTAATAGCTTCCTCATGTAGGTATAAATCTAAAATAAATWGTAAAATTAAGTGTTTCAAGCCTTGTTTGTTACAAAATGTATCCTTCCAACCATGGGGAAGGAGGAAATTGAGAGTGAGAGACAGCTAAACCTGAGTCCTGTGATTTCTGTTCTGGCCAGATAGATCCAAATGAAAATTCCACCTGGAAAAATTCATGCTTCTAAACATCTTTGACCCTTAGATACAATAGATTTTACATGAGATTTCTGTGGTAGGAGATCACTCCTCCTATTTCAATATGGTTTGTTCTTTCTTTTAGAAAAAAGTGGGGGAGGTGTTGACTGGAAGGATTTGTCACTACCAACAGCATGTGAAGGGAAAACTGAAAATGTTGTTACTACATTGAAACATAAGGTGTCTTTTAATTGCTTGACAAACCCTTGGAAATTGAAAGAATCTGAGAAATTAAAGGAATCCACTGCCAAAATGAACTSTATAGTGCTACGAGGGAAAATATTTTAATGTTTTGTTCCCATTTTTTGCTAATTTTTCTTTTTTAGGAATCAAGAATCCAGTTTCGGTTGCAAATAGATTGTTGTGTGAAGGGCAGAAGGGGAAACTCTCTGCTGGCAGAATTCCACCTTGGTAATTGCTTTGTTCTGCTTGACTTTCCTTTGGTCTTTCATCTCTACTGCATATATGCAATAYTTTTTGGTTTTATCTCACCCAGGAAGGCTGGTGCTGTTTTACATACCAGTGATAGTRTGTCTTTAAAAAGAAGATAAGCTTTGTTCTCTCATCATGAAACTTCTTATGCACTGAGTGGAAGGAAGTATTAGATACAGATGGCAACATCATTTTGTGATAGTTTCTGTCTGTTTGATTATTTCCAGTTGTCATATTTAATTCTTATGTTTGTTACTGTAGCCTTTTGAAAAATACCCAAAAACATCAAGATTAAATGGAAATCTASTGCCTTTTCCTCTGTCTACCTTTAACAAAAAGCAACAATTTTTAATAAGTATAGAAAAAATACCCTATTTTACTGCCTTTGTGGGTTTGTGGAAATGTGCAGCATTTAGTAACTTCCTCTTATTTTAAAGATAAATTTAATAATATTTACAACAAAAATGAAAACAAGCAGTCCCTCATTAAGATGGATATAAAACTTAAATGGAAGAGGTAAGTATTAAACACAGAATAACTCCAAATAATATTGCCTCACTTTGGAAAGAATCCAAGAAATGTGTCAGAGTTGATTGCTCTTAAAACCACCTTATTTTCATTAGCAGTTTAAATTGACAGGTAGAGAGCTTGAATAATTTATTCATATTCATTAACTGCTATCATCAGTTGTCATACCTGTGGSAGAATTTGCTGCCCTTTGCCAACAAGTGGTCAGTATTTGCAAAAGTATTAAACCAGCATTTATGTAGTTAAAAAAGATGTGAGTATTAGGTTTACACATTTTACTTTCCTGACTGTAGTGTTCTATAAAGTTAGCCAAGTAGCCTAAAGCTGGGTGGTGCAGTATTCCAATTTAAAYAGTGAGGATTTCAGTGTTCTGTCAYGTGCAAAAAAAGTTCATAGATCAAAAAAAAAGCCACCTTGAAATCAAACCATCAACAGGCAAATTTTGCATTTTAAATRCTTTTCTTTAATGGGTAAAGAACAGAATCATTGTGGAGAGGTTTACTAAAGAATAGGAACTTTATGTTCAATAGCTGTTAGCTGCTCATTTCTTTAGCTGTCAGGAGAAAATGAGGTACATTAGAATGTGAAATGAGTTTGAAATGTGTTTTTTTGGTGTTCCAGAAGTATTATTGAAGTCAGCTACAGGAGCAGACACTTGGGATTGCTTTACTTGTATCATCACTGTTCTRTAGAATTATTGTAAGGAAGAGCACTTGGATATTATGCTGTGACTTTATGACCTAGTTTATGATGCTATTATTTTAAAAATACTGAGTGAAAAAGGAACAATATCCCCTTGCCCCCCAAGGGCAAGACTAAATCTTTTGAGCACTGTGCAAGACTAGCAGATGCTTTTAAAGGCAGGGTAGCAGAGATCTCGAGGTGAGAGATGAGCTGTCTTTGGAACCAAGGCATGCAGTTTATTGTGCAAATGTTGTGCRCTTGGGTTACCTGATAAATATTTTCATTTCTTCTTTTCCCCCTTCTGGATTTTGAATGCACATTTTATGATGGCAGATTTTTTACCCTGGAAACAGTCTATACTAGTGGGATATGATGAGTTATGTTTTGGGCTTGCTGTAGGGGATGCTTCTCTACACACAGGGTATGCCAAGGTCACAATGATAAAGTTCATGTGCATTGAAGGTGGTGGAATGGAGGAYTTCATGTCTTGCCTTTCTGACTGGGGTTGGCATGACACATTGTTTTGGGACTGAAATATAGTCCTGCCAAAGCTGGGAATACTTGGAGTCAAATGAGAAGAGATTAGCCATATTTTGGCATTCCTAGGAAGTGTCAGGATTCCAGTAAGTGATTTTTAATTGTAAAGATCCACGATTTTCATCTTGGTTCTCATTAGCACGTAGTGTATTGGGGAATCTTCCAGATACTGCTTACCCTAAGAACCTGCTTAAAGAAACCTGTGGAAGAGACTGTTTCTATAGCATGATCTAAGCTRGCTTAATGTTTTCTGCCAAAAATGCTTGGCATATGACCAAACAGGAAAAATTCAGGAGCTGTGAGGTTAGTAAAAGTGGCATTAGGGAGTTCTTTCACTATAAAAGAAGAGTGGAGATAGTTTGCTTGGCCTCTTTACCACTGTGCAGCATGCATTTTCATGGTGCCAGTTCAAAACCAATTCAAAGTGGTATATTTCTGATTCTCCATAGAACAAGTTTCAGTGAGTATGAATTAAGTTATTCAGAGATGGTAAGCTTTTTGGGATGGAGGGATCAAGTGCCTGAACTGATGAATCTAAAGTGCTGTAAATTGCTCTGTAGATTGTGTCCTTCTGGATCAATCTCTTGTTGTGTTCTTTAAAAACAGAATCCCACTATCCAAAYAGAATTTAAAAAGTTTAGAGAAAGACTGAGTGCATGGTGCGGTTGTTGAAACTTCTGAGGTCCTGACATCTTTGTCTCATACTTTATTCAACTTGGTGKTGTCAGGATTTTCTCTGATGAAGGGACAGAAAATATTTAACTTGTAAATATTGCATAATCTCCTGTAAGATATTCCTGTTCCTTGTATAACTTTTACAAAAGAAAGTACTTCTGTAATGGCATGGTTACAAACTGGATGAACCTTTGGAAATGGTGTTTGAGGACAGAGTAATGGATGTTTTGGAGTAATAAGCTTGAAGATTTTCTGTTTCCCRCTGTGAAACCTTGACCTAACGAAAGAGGCTTCTTTACATTTGTCTGCTCTTAAATGTAAGATTTGCAGTACAGCACAAATGCACCTAAATGTCTCCTTTCTTAGAACTCATTAGTAGTACTGCTATTAASTCCATGTCCATATTCCTTTCTCAATAATAACTATATGGGAAAGTATTCCGTCTTAGGTTTCCCCTTGGGATATACAGAGATTTGTAATTTCTGCRCAGCTTTACACTGTTATGTACAGGATACAAACATTATGTAACCAGTAGGGCAGTGCCTAGAGTTCCTGGARGGAATAAAGACACCCCACCTTTTATCCCTGCTCTGTATTTCTTCTGAACAATTTCTTCTTTGTAACACTCATTTCAGAGTGATTGCTACATTTYATGATAAAATGTTACAAAGTGTATTTATTACCATGCAGATCACCTTGACCCTGACCCAAACTTTCTGACATTTCTGTTTRGCTTGGAGCAGCCTGTTTCCCTACAGCCCGTATTAAATGGCCCTGTTTGGAGTATTCAGCACCAGCATAATCATGTTTTTGGAGAAAATTGCCTAAAAAGACCACTTTAGAGGCCTTTACTTATATTTTCTATTAATTTGGCCTAGTGTGCCTGGAACTGGAAAGCATGTTGAGCAGCACCTCCTTGCTGGGGGGGTGTTTTCATCTTCTGTGTTCTGAGCCTATGAGAACTACACAATACTCTGTCTGATATATTTGCAAGAAAGATCTTTATGTCCTGTTTGTGCAGATCCAGCTTTCAGAGTAGCAGAGAATAAACTCATTCATCTTTTGTTTATGTATTTGTTTTCCTCCTCCCTTGGGAAGATTGTATTTTGAATTAGCCTGAAGGCTTTTGAAACTTGGGGTGGTTTTGACTGCTTTCTATAGTGCACTGGCTTTATTCCCTCTTCCCTCTCCCCCAATAAATCAAGCTTGGTGGTAGTTTTGTTTTTATGTGCAGACAACAAAGCATTGAGATCCTGATGSTATTTGTCTTGTAAACAGTTTATTTTAACTTTTCTGTGGTTATGGTGTCCTTTAAAGATCCAAACTGAACAGTTTAAAAAAGGTGGATGATCTCTGTGGTGATATGGAGCCTCAGTTAGTTTTCTGCTCTGATTTACAGACTCTTTGGAACTAAAACTCTGTGTGTTCTGGGAGGGAAAGGAATCTAAGGATTAAGGACAGAAATGTGAACAAACTAAAAGTCACATAGCAAGAGTTAGGRGACACTCTTGGGTGCTTTTTTGCACTCTTCATAAAATATTAGTGACATTCTCTGATTCTAGGTATTAATAAGACAGCTGTGAAACTGCTTGTAAAACACAGTATTTCTGACTGAYTTGTGCTTGAGTTACCATATATCAAACTCCCAATGTTGAGTTTGATGTTTTTCCCACCTAACCTTTCTCTCTGTGTAAATTCTTTAATTGAAAAGGAAGTGCTTATTTATTCCCCAAAAATGTGTCGTTTGATWAACACCAAACCCACCTTCTTTTAGAAAATGAAGAATACTACTAAATTAGGTTTGGCTACAGTTTGCATATCTTTTTTATGTTAATATTGAAAGTTTTTTTATGTTATGTGTCAGTGCCAGGTTGTTACTTGAGCACTAACTTATCTAACAGTAGATGCTTGAGTTCTGCCAAAGTACCCTATAACTTATCCTACAGTATCTTGCAACGTGAACAATTCTTACCTGAAGCTGCACTAACAATGGTAAGAAATACGCATTTAACAATTAAAATTCTCATTTAAATCAACCTCTTTTGAGACTTTGGTAAAGAAARACTGGGCATACCTCTTGGATTAGTTAAATCATATAGAAAATAGAAAATACCACCACAAAATACTGTATAGTGAAAGCTTGATGTTGGATATAGCACTGTCAAGAAAACTTTCAGCAGCATTAATGCCAACAGATTTGCTATATCAATAGTGTTCTCAGAAACTGAGAACTGCATAGCCCCTGGGACCACTTTGTAGCTGGAATAACTTCTTTAGACTCATCTTCTTAACTCTGGCATTTCAGTGAAACTTCCTCCAATTTGCTGAAAATTCTTAGTCCTTGCTTCTGGTGTCCAGTAGGCAGTTGTGTTATTCTTAACTTCATTGTCCATTTTTGAAATAAGATTGGAAGTAGTTGTCCTTTATTGTGTTGCGCAGCAGCTTTATGAAAGTTTCTCATTCCCAGCTACTACATACCCTTTTTTTTGGCAATAAGATTAATTTCTCTAAGGGGAAACAACATGAGGTTTGCTTTTTCTTCTATCCCTAGAAATTYCATGTGTGTGTATATTTTTTGCTCTTGTTTGTTGTCACAGCAGTGTGTACTGTCTCGCTGTGGTAAAGTGTTCAGTACTGACTAGAAAACAGCTTCTCAGATGGCTGGAGTTTTTTTACAAGTATGTTTAAAATTTAGTGGGCTAGTCTCATTTGCAAATGATTGATAAAACTCCATGAAATAGACTTTAWTCCTTCTAAATAAAGTTAGTTTTTAGCTTGTGTTGTGCTTCTCAAAATACTGMTTGATATTCCTTTGACACTGACTGGCTTTACTGGAAATACCATTCTCACCTTTCTCATCCCATGTTTTTGGTCTTCAGGATCTTGCTAAGTTGCTATAGAGAGCAAGATTTGAGACAGCTCTGTCCTGTTTTAGCTGCAGTTGAAAACTGATTTTGTATTRAATTTCAAATTTATTAGCACTTGGTTTTGTCCAGTAATTTAATGTCAGAGCTGCATAATCTTTTAATGAAACTACRTAAGCTTGCCAAATGTAATTAATAGCAGACAGTCCTGTGAAATATAGACAGCTTATGATTTAAAATTGACCAAACCAAATAGAAAAAAATAATTGCAAGCAAAGGGGGATTTGTTATATGGCTTTGTTTAAACTCCCTCTTCTGTGTCTCCTAGCTTTTTAGTTGGTGAAGGAGCTTACAGATGGGCAGTTGATCACGGGATACCAGCATGTCCTCCAGGTATCATGGCTACAAGTGAGTAAACTGGTGGTGTCAGTAGGAAGAACAGGACAGAGTAACTTTAAGTGGTGCCTCATCTTTTGAGGTGTGCATTACTTCGTTGTTCTTAACATTCAGCTAGCTTATGGTGTTGTGGTCTATAAGGGTTGTTTCGGTGTACTAATTTTCTAATAAATATCTAAATAGAAAAAATTGTAAACTATTACTTTAGCTGCATTTTAGCAACATCTAATTTAAGTGATTCTGTGATTCTAGGACTAAATCCAATGATGGACTTATTTTTAACTAAAATGTAGGCTCTTTAAAAGCTCAGTCCTTCAAGTCTCCAGTTGTGATCCATCTTGGATCCTAACAGCACCTACTAGCTGTGTATCAAAATTCAGCAGGTGCCAGTTTGTCTCTGAGATTGTGTACTTACATCCATCTCTGGGCCTTTGTTCAGAACTGCTCTTATCTAAACATGCTGTCAAAGTAATTTGCCTTTTTTTTTAACCTAAGACTTCACCTAATCTGATAGAATAACCCAATCTGGAAAACAGACTTGGATTATACTGTATATTAACCCTAGTTTCTTAGAAAGGCTTCTTGTCTTAAAAAAAAGGCGATTATGTTATGTTGATACATCATCTATGAACTAGGCTAAAACTGAATGCGCTTACCCATGGAAAGGAGGATGTGGTTCTCTTCCTTCTATTCTTCAGCCCTCTTAACTTTTGGAGAGTGCCATACCTACCAGTCTGTAGTTTGTTTTAGGTGAGAACATGCCCTGTGCTGCCTCTTGAGGTTATGCAGGAAAAAAATCAGAAGTTAGTACCCAAAGGAGAACACAGAAGATTAGGAATGTTTATTTTATAGTAAACAGTGCTGCTCCTTCAAATATCTGACTCATCCCTAGATCAGAGGTTGAAACCCAGGGCTCCCATTAAGCCTTTTATTGGGTCTAATTTAAAATGTAGATAAATATCTAGCAACTGCAGCTCAGAATTGTTGATGCTCAGTGCTGAAATGTTAGCCCAGAAACAGTGGCAATGTTTTATTTGATTGCACTGATTTTCACATGTATTCATGACACACTTAATTTTGAACAGGAAATTTTGATCTCTAGCTTCACATGACTGAAGCTTTTGCTCTAGCTGCTTTCCAAAACAGCATTTGCAGAACTACTATAGTGCTGAGTTGAGCAGAACACCTTTATTTCTGTGGCTCTAGAAAGAGTAAAACTACTAAATGCTTTGAAGTTTTTTTGGGGGGAGGAAGGTTGCCTTTTTTTTGTGGTTTTTTTTTTCTTCTTTTTAGGGAAGCAGTTGCTACTGACATGCAGGAGATAGTTCACAAAGAAGGTGCCTTGACTAATTCGGTTTGCATGCACAGATTTCAAGTGTTTCTAGTACCAGTGTCTTTTGATTGTGATATTAATTGCCAGATGATACATTTGCTAGCTACAATGTACCAAAGTCAGAACAAATATGCACATTACAGTGTAAAAATAAGGATGGCCACTGCTAGTTTGGTTGCCCTAATCCATACTATGAATTTACATTGKAGAAACATCAGAAGAATAATCCCAGCCAATGTATTTTCACAATCCTGCTCCAATAGACTACTACTTGCATTTTGTGTCTTCAGTCAGCAGACTTCTATTTAGTAAAACAATTTGCAATAAAACAGTTGAAACAACCAGGACTGACAAGTGAATTTTGCAGTATAGTTATTAATGGTAGTACATCTGAAGTTTCTRTTTTTCCTTGGAAAAAAMCAATGCAAGAGTAAACAAGAACCTRAAGAATCAGTTCCAGAAAATGTTGCACTGATTCCTGTCCCAGTCCTTAGCTAAGTAAATCTTGTACTTCATTGACCTCTGGTCAGTGGGATTGGAAAATGGGATTGTTACAAGTGAAAAGAAGTTGGAAACTCACAGGTAACATTTAAGAAGCCAAAATAAATTTATCCAGTGTTACCATGGAAAGGAAAGTTA
Organism: Cardinalis cardinalis; assembly: GCA_014549065.1. Lineage (NCBI taxonomy): Eukaryota > Metazoa > Chordata > Aves > Passeriformes > Cardinalidae > Cardinalis > Cardinalis cardinalis. Next base: position 207,229 of record JACDOX010000086.1, on the reverse strand, counting down.
GATATGCTTAAGAAACAATCAAATAGAATGTTGTTTCCAAGCAACCACAAAGATCTCATCTGAAGTCAGCTGTTTTGTTAAATAATGTGCAAATCTTCAAAAAAAGGGAGACTTTTGATKGTGCTTGCTACCATTGCTTTGCTGAAGTTTGCATGGAGAACTGGGGGTAAATTAAGTAAACACCATCTATCTTCTGAATAGCTCTGTAAAAGAAAGAACTGAACTAATTGCCAAACATCAGGAAAATATCTTTAGTRACTTATTTACAAAAAACCAAACTGAAATCCCCTCCAAAAGCCTCTAATCCAAATTTAGATGTGTACTTGCAGTAAATAATGGCAGGGAGAACTGTGTGCGTGTTCTGGCTTCTCTGTGCTGCACATGGAAAATATATTTTTGAAGTTGTCTTATTCTGTCTCCTTTTTCTTGGGCCTGAGGTGAGAAGAGTAATGTTCTAGCTGCTGTCAGTAAGGCTGGGGGATTGGTTTGCAGAGATGGAGCTTCCCTGTGATCAGTATCAAAGAAAGGGTCACAATCTGCTTTGTGGTCATGCTCCASAGTTCTCTCAGAGCTATCAAAGTATCTAAGCACCAAACTGGAAGCATGTTCTAAACYGTGTTACTTGTTGAATTACATCAAGGTTTTGTCAAGGCTCACRTGCTTTGTCTTTTTTTGTTTGTCAAATGTGTGAAGAAATGGGATTTTTAYCATTTGTAGAAACCTGGTGACTTTCCAAAGTGGGTGGTTTTAAAAAAACAAACCCAAACACCTGAAATGTGATCTGTCTGTATTGCCCACAGTCTACACAGAAGCTGAATTTATTAATCCCTGCCCAAACCAGACGCTGCCTGTACAGAGCCCATACTGGCTTATCCCAGTGCTTTGTTGCCCTGTGCTAGAGAGCCTGCTTTGACAGTGTAATCCAAGAGTTAAGGTGTAATTACAGTTTAGAAGTGCTGAATTACTGTACATTGGAGTCTCTTAAAAATATTCAAAGTACACTTTAAATATGCAATGTAAACTTGAGGTCCATCCTTAACTGCTGATACCTATGCCTGCACTAGTAGTAACCAAAACACTTCTATCTGAAATTATCAACTCAGCCTATAATAGATGTAAATTATCTTTGACAAAGATAACATGGTGTAAGACAGCATCTTGCATTTGCTTGCAATGTTAAGTCTGCAAAGGGAAAGAGAAGGAAGGCACCTCCTCATGCAGCAAACTTGTAACTCTGACGATGTGGAAGTGACTGTAAGCACCTCAGTGAATAATGTAAGAACAAAACTAGCAGCAGTGGATCCACATAACTTGTGAACTGCAGTTCAAGAGTAGCCATAAATSAGATACTTAAGAAAGGATGTAAGARCAGAGCAAGTATTTACTTCCCTTCCCCTATCCCTTACATTATTCCAGACTCTAAATTCTGGACTTGTTAGTGTCTCCTGCATACATGGAAAGTAAACAGTGGCATTTTCTGACATGAAATTGTTGTTTCCTTTTGAACCCATATTAGTTTCCAGCACCTGCAAAAACCTTTACAACTATGAGTTACCTCATTGTCATTATTTTGAGACTTGCTGAATAAAAGCTGCTACTTTGTTGTCAGAATCCTACTCAGAATCCTTCTTCAGTCAAATTCTCAAATTACCTTGAATAACTTTGTGTTATCAGTAAAATCACATCTTGTTCAACAGACTCAGGGCTGCTATGGGTTGGTTTGAAATTCTACTTATAACAGACCATTTCTTTACTTGTACTTTGTTGGTTTTGTTTTTAACTGTGTGCATGCAAGGAAATTCCTGTTTATCCTATGGCTGCTTGGATTCTTTAATGAGGGAGAGTCTTTTCTGGATGAGTGTAGTGCAGACTGTGCTATTTCTAGTGACACTGTGTGTCTCCCTGACCACCAGTATTGCCTGTCTCTTCTCCAAAACTCCAAATCTCACTCCCAGTTGTCTCATTACTTCATTATTATTGTATTAAGGAAAACACTTCTGTATTGCTGGAACTGTGCTATGAATTTCAGGCAGTGGCTCAGGGCAGTGGCTCAGACCATTTTTGCTTTGTTTTTAAGGGGAGGATGAAAGATTTGGAGATAAACTCAAGGGTTCTGGGGATTTGGTTAGGAAGCTTGGTTAATCTGAATACATRATATAAATCTTCCCTGGATTTGGAGACTGTAGGGTCACTTTTWGTTCTGAAATCTGAGCAGCTGAGTGCAGCCAGGAGAATGGCTGTAAGTTACCCAGGAAAAAGATTGAGCCACAGTACTCAGAAGATACTTTGAGTGAAAATCTTCCAGGCTCAGGAAAGGCTGCTTGATGACAAACAAGATTSCTTGCAGGAAGCAGTAAGAAATGCTGTGTCCAGCAGCAGTTTACCCTGAGTTTGTGTTGTAAAGAACAGATCTACAGAGTAGTGCTCTGAGATACAAGTTATTTTTTTAATACGCTTGTAAGTGCCTTTCTCCCCCATTCATTTTGCTGTTTCTATCAGAGTATGGCAACATGGAAGCTATCTCTAGTAGTCTTTTAGTCCCAACACAAGCCTAAGTGGTGTTAATCTGTCATTTAAAATAGCTGTTAAAAAGAAATTTATTTTCATCTTCCTCTTTGAATTTGTGTCATTTATTTTAGCAACTGCTCAACAGAATTCTTCACAAGATCATTTGAATTCCTGTGGGTTAACTAATTTGTTAATATATTCCTTTTTAATTCTCTTCTCCAATAGTTGCATTCTCTTTTAATATGGAATAGAAAGATAAATTGCAGAAAGCTTCTGCCARCTGACTCTAAGCACTGTCTGCCAGGGGGTGCTATATGATTGGTCAGAGCTTTATCTCTACTTCAAAGATTTTAAAATATTCTTGGAGGTTTTGTAGTATTTTCAATTTATAGTTTGATTTTAAACAACGATTGCTGCACACTTGCAAGTTTTAGTTGCATAATAATTTGTAGTGTGTGTGGTTGAAAGTTGGTATTTGGGGTTTGTGTTCCCAGCTTGCTGTTCCACCRCTGTAACCAGGAAGGTTTGAATATTGTCCTGAACTTGATTTGTAATTTAGTGGTGCTAAAAAGTTGTATTTCCTTCCTCTGTTTGAAAGTATAGTTATTCACATAGCCATTTTCCAAATTTTCAACCTTGCTGAAAATAATTAAGGGAATACATGTGGCTTATAAAAGCATGGGGATTTTAAGGAAACGTGGACTTCATAGTAAAAATGTTTTGCAATAACTTAGGGCAAGAAATTAAGTATTCTGATAAATAGCCTGTCATCTGAGGGCTTGCTTAAGGAACAYAGGGCTGGAATTAACAAGTAGATAGATATGTATCAATTGTACCATTGTTTRACAAATGAAAAGGTGCCTTTGTGTTATATTTAAGTCTGTATGTACAATTCAGTAGTTTAAAGGACTCCATGTATAGGGCAACTCTGCTTTTCATATGCCTGTGCTCTCTGAATCATTTCTAATGGGCTGTGAAAGGTGACTGAGAAAAACTTCTGAAGAGCTGTGTAGAATGGGGAATACAATTGTGTTTCATTTACTTAGTCATTGTATCATTACCTAATAGAACTGTCAATGTTTTTGATTAAATTTTTACCTGTACATAGTATAATGGTTAAAGGGGTTAAGGGAATGATCAGAGTGCAGGAGGTGAGTCAAGGATGTGGAAGTTTTATGGCAAACAAGTGGCACAGATGAATCTCTTCATCATTAGTCAGAGACTAGTAATCTCTTCCACTGACCTGCTTGCTGAAAATTACTTTCTCATCTCCTTGTTAGGTGGTGATARTGATGAAAAAAGCATGTAAAAAAGGTGTATTTATTGTCTAGCAGTAATAGTTTAGGAGATGAATCTTAGGCTAATTAATGATGTAATTTGTGAAATCCTGTGGCCTTTTCTCAGCAGGGTATCCAGGAGCATCAGAACCTTTTGAACATCCACAGCAGTCTCAGCTTTGAACAAATGAGCCTGTCAGACTTTTCTGCTGCATTTACAGATAAATATTATCAAGTGCATATTCTGATACCACACCCACTAATGCCAACCTCTCCTGCAGGCAAGTGGTGTTGAGCAGGAGCTTCTTCTGCTGTTCTGTGCTCAGCCACTGGACCTTGTCCCAGGCAAACYCCCCCTGAACCTTGTCCCAGGCAAACCTCCACACTTGTCTCAGCTCTGCTGTGACCAAATATTCCACCAGAGCTTCCCCTCTCTGGCACAGTTGCACCAAACTGCAGAGTCCATGTGGGCTGCTYGTGTTGGTACCTTGGGGGCTGAAGGGAGAATGGGGATGATTAGGAAGGTGTCTCCAGGTTCTTGAAGATTATTTGTTCCAGAAGAGGCAGGGATGTGTGGTAAATACTGTAAATGAGGTTGGATTGATTTATTGTGCTTTGGTTCTGATGTGCTACAGTTGTCACTCATTGAGTCTTTAGTCTGGATGAGGCCTGAGAAAATGACTTTTAAACAAGAACAGTAATTTTTTAAAGCTGTGGAGTTTTTTTTCTTTTTTTTTCTTCCTCTCCCAGCAGCTCAGAGGCAGTTTTATTTATGCCAGTAGGTGCATAAATGAGGGAGCAGAAGAGATGAGCTGGTTGTACTCCCAAGACTCAATTCTCAGTTCTTCTAAGCATGATGTGGAGTGCACATGCTGTTACTGGATAAGGCAATAATTGCCAAAGATTTCATCTGAAAGTACTTCTTTGAATTACATCTAAACTTTTAAGTTCTTGAGCAGAATCAAAGGACATTTTACTAAATACCTTTCCATAGATTTCAACAACAGTACCACTGGGCTGTGATCCAAAACTTTTTCAAGCTAAAATTCCATCAGCTCCCTTACCCCGCTTCCTAGCTTTCTCCCCAGTCAGTAAGCTTTGCTTCTCTTGCTCTTCCTCCTTGACCCAGGCAACATCAGGCTGATGTAGCTATATTGCATTTGTTTTAGGAAAACATGCCTGTCTTCATCACTGTGTTGTGACCCTTTCCTTTTCTCAAGCTTGGAATGCACTGTCTGGTTGGAGAAGGTGAGAGTGGTTTTTATACTGTCATTAAGGACAAATGAAATTTTGTAGTGTCCTTGCACCACAAAGTTGAGGTTTTGTTTTAGATTTAATGTGAATTATGAACTCACATTGTGTGTAGGTGTTTTCTTTCTGTCTGTAGCACTTATTTGCAAAATAAATTTTCTGTGGGTTGTTTTTCCACGTTGTGTGTGTGTTGTTAACCAAGCATGTTTGAATCCTKGATTGTATTTTAGTTCATGGAATGTTTTAATTTGATGTTTTAGTGTGTTCTTTGTCAAGGACCAGACTTAGAGGGTATTTTCAGGAAACTCTGGTTTCATCTTTCATGTGTGTGGAGCTCACTTGTGTTCCTCAGTTTCTTTTGTCACTAGTAGACCAAGATGAAGCAATGAGAGTACTGTTCATTTTAATGGCATTTATAGTGGTTTTACATAGATAGAACATCACAAAGACAGGAATAAACTGAGGGCAGGCAGCTTGTCACTTGATTCAGTTTTTATTCACTTATTCAGGGGAGAAAAAAACCAAATTTAACATTCAAATTAGAGTCAAGACTTTTTTTTTTTAACTGAAGTTGGACATAAAACTATCAGAGGAAAAAATTGCTGGGTTTTGAGTTGTAACCTGRTCCTTTATTTTGAGGAAATTTGGTCACTTTGGAGGTATTAGCTGGCTTATCCTGCTAAGATGAATTGATAATTACTGATAGTAATTATTTTCCTTAAATAATGAAATACTGTTATTCATAAGTCCTTGCTAAAACAAAACCTTCACCTTTCATGTAAAAATTAATCCTGGTAACTATTCTGAAGTTCAATGTAGCCTGAGCACAGGAATTTCTCTTCTAGGGATGTCTGACTAGACTGATATTCCCTCACAGGTATGAAAGATATGATGTTTCATGGTAAACTGAACAAAACTGAAGAGTATGAATTAATACCTTATTTATTTAAACCTGRGGTTGATCAAATATTGATGTAGAGGCCCAGAGGAGTTGTGAAATCTCCATTGTTGAAAATACTCAGAATCTGACAAATCCTTTTWAATTGGATTTGGGTTTTTTTGGAGGTTGGACTCCACAACATCCTAATATTCCTTCCAAGCCACATCATTAAATGCTGCTAGAAAGGTGTTTGACATGGCCCAAGAGATGTGTACTTTGTTTGTAATGACGTTTTTTCTACCCCATATTTCTCAACTTACTGATACCACTTTGAATTAGCAATGTAGATAAGAAGTTACTGTTAGCAGATCTTTCAGAGTAAGTATTCAGGTTTTTTCCTGTTTTGAAAAGACAAACTATCTTAAGGCACAGGGTAACCTCTGAAAATTAGTTGCTTAGCTAGGGAYTGCAGCCTTAAGTGAATGAAACATCTCTAAAGCTTAGAGAATTTTGTGTGTTGTGGAAAAATGGCAGGATAAATATGCTACCAAGGTATAGGTGGAGATGCTGAGAGGCCATATAGCAGCACTCTGTGCAACTGGCAGGGTGGCTTGGAGCTAGTCYGTGTGTTGTGTGCATTTGATGTGATCTTTGTGCTTGTGTTCGAGCTGCTGAAGATGCAAATATTGCAGAAGGTTTCAGGACACTGCTGGCATTGGGCTCTGAGGTACAAGGAGCTGTTCAGGTTTGCATGTGTGAACTCCTGCACCCTTTTGCCTCTCTAGGTCCACGTTTTTTCCAGCAGRACAGGAGGCAGTGGCAGCAGCAGGTAACAAGTTTAGGCATATTTATCCTGCTTTGGAGGAATACCAAGGCCAACGCCATCCTTACTCACCCCAAATGGCTCTGCCCATAGGTGTTTGCTGTGCTTGGTGAACTTGTGTCAACTTACAAGTTCTCCTGTTTAAAAATTCTCTTAAAAACAATGTGCTGGCTTAGTTTATTTTGGGGCACTTCTGTTTACAAAGTTCTTGATCTGTGAGAGATTTTTAGTTTGTTTCTTCCCAATGCCAATTAGTACTTGACTAAAATGAGTCTTTGTCTGCTCCCTCTTCTCAAATATTCAGGTTTTGCCTCTTCATCCTCATTTCAAACTTAGAAATGTGTTGTCTGCATTAATGAGCTCTATAGTGTAGAATGAATTCCTTTCTTGGTGATGGCTGGTTAATATGGGTTTCCATTTTTAAAGAACTGGTATTCATTAGGTTTTTGGGGAGAAATGCCTGCTTTCTCACTACTTTTTGAGTTATATTCTTGAACTAACTGTAACTGCCTGTGTGTACATTAAGGTCCAGTTTTATATACTTAAGAACATGATTAAAAGAGATTTCACTAGGTGAATTAGACACCTGTGTGGAGAAGTTTCAAACTAAAATGCTCACTGTTTGTGTACTTTGTGAGAATTGTAAATGAAAGCTCTGGGTTCCATTGGCTCTGTAATATTGAGTTTATTACTAGACTTCATGTAACTGTTCCAGTCTTCTGAATAATAGTGATGTAACTAGGTTCAAAATTTCATTTAAAATGAAGTTTATAGAAAAACCTGTGCTTTTTAGTTTCCATTGAATTTGTGACTTACTTGTATAAGTAAAAGATTMAATTGCTCTGTTCTCCCAATAGCTTGATTTGGTGTGGTTAAACAAGTGACAAAAGACATTTTCTCCACACCTCTTGACATTTTACAGAGGATGTTAAAACAGCCTGGGGATGATATTGAGTCAAAACTTATTTAAACTAAATATGTCAATATCTGCAATTTGTTCATTAAATGAAACTTCTAAAATGGGAACATGTAATTTTGGTCTCTTAAGCATAACAATTTTATTTTTTAGTCCACTTTAGAGASCACTTCCTTTCTGAATGTAGGGCTTAGATGTGGAAAGTTGATGTTTGTCTTCTTGAGACCTAGGTGGTCTTTAGACTGTGTTGGATTATGGAACATAAACTACTGCTGGACTTGTGTGTGGCTTTAAATATATGGGTAAACATACAGACATGTGATTAAGATAATAAAATAGTAACCTAATTTTATGGCTATCAGAATGAGCTCACATGGTATCTGTTTGTCAGCAGTCAAAAACAATTTTAACACAAGCCACTTATTCTGTTCTCTTCTGTGCAGTGMTGCTTCATTGCCAAATATATTTAGACCAGCTTCCATGTGTTCATGCTGTGTTTCTACCAGATATTTTACTCATCACCGTTGCTGAACAATAGTAGAACTTGTARACTTAGGAAAAGATGTGAACAATTTGTACTGAAACTTGAATACTTAGTTTTTGGCTTTTTATTGATGCATTTTTGCATCAGTGAAGAAGTGGGGRATGTGTCCTTCAAAATGTCGACTTATCAATATTTGCTTCAAATAAGTAAATTTTACTTAGTTACATGCTTTTGAACTATTTTTATAGGGTTTAGTTTAGCAGCTTTTAAGAGGAACAAGAGGAAGCTGGAGTTGGCCGAAAAGGTGGAAACAGATCTCATTCAACTAAAGAAAAGAAGACAATCAAATGAAAAGGTTAGCTCTTGTTTCAAATTCTTGTGTCGTCCTAAACTTACAGCTGACTGCTAATAAACTTCTTGTCTTRTAAGACTGATGTAGCTTCAGAAGCCTGTTCTCCTTGTCCATCTTAATATTTAAATGATAAAATGAAAACTTAGTGCAGTTARAACTTTCTGCCTTGCTATTTGAAAACCAAATCATCACTTTATATCTTGCTGGTGCTAAGAAAAATATTTTGCTCATTTTGAACTGGCAATACGACAAATGTAAATACAAACAGATAATTATTTACCAAAACATTTTCTTTAGCTTGGGATCTCTGTCACTGTTTCCCACTTTTTAATGTCTCCTGAGCACACTGCATTGTGGAACTGGAATTGGTGAAGTTTGAAATATCAGGTAGGTAAACAYGTGCATCTGTGCATGCATCTGGCATTGACCTGGCCCATATTACCTGTGCTACAAAACTACCAGGGATTCCCTGTTCCCCTCATTCTTAGTTTAAATGTAGAGCTTTGGTAACCTGTGAGAATGTCATTCACRGTATTTGTGTTTGATGTTGAGTATCAAAGTATGGCTCATTAAATTAAATGCCTATGCTTTATTTGGGGCCTTTAGGCCTTTGGATTGGGCATTGCTGTCTGACTCCTGCATAGTTACATATATTGATCTAAATAAGGTAKAAATCCCAGAGAACTGTTAACAAAAGTGTGTTCTCTGTAGTCTGCAAAGGCAAACAGTGATAARTTAGGCAATTTGCATCTGTGTTCTCAGATAAGATGTTTTCTCTAGCAGGGTGCTAATTTTAATTTTTTCAAGGATTTAAGATTTGTGAAGAAATTAAGGATGGGGGAGCCATGGAAGTTAGTTGTTCATTTTGGAACTTTTCCTGTTCCCAGGATTTCAGTTACCTCCCTGTGAACCTGGGAGTGTGAAAGTGTAGCTGGGGAGAGGAGGGGTCCCTGTGCWGTTTCGCTGTTCATGTAATAAGGGGCAAGTCAATGCTTGAAACATATGCCAGTGCATGAGCTTACCAACCTGCAATTTGAAATTTCAAGGGCTCCAGAGTCCTCTGCAGAGCTTGTGGGAGATTCCCAAAGGCCACTGGTGGTAGGTAAAGGAGGTGATCAGGTAGAGCTCTTCTCCCTGGTGAGTAATCTAGGAACAACTGGTTTTGTCAGCTGTCTGGGCACATCCTGTCCATGGAGCAGGGATGAAAACCAACCCATGCTCTCAATATGGGATTCTCCTGATATCCACAGAGTGTAGGGTAATTGCAGCCTTACAGGAAGTAAGGTTTTTAAAGTAGTTTTTCCAAATGAAATAGAAATGAAAAATCAAATTCTTAAAAAAAAAAAAAAGAGTAGACTGTCTCCCCAAACTAGTAGAAAAAGGTCATTTAGCTAGGATGAGGCATGTGATTTGTTGCCCTAAAACTCAGACTGTCAAAGCTGTGCTCTCATGAAAGGTTTTTAAATAACTGGTTTAAAACCATTTAAATATTTGAGTAATTAGAAGTTAATCTTGTCAAAGTTATCTTAATTGATAAATACTCCTGTAACTTTTTCATCAGCTGTGCTTCTCTGGACCTGCAGACCATTCCTTTCAGCAGGATTTCAGAGCTGTTTTATTTTCTGCTTTGACTCACCCGCTTCAACTCTGTGCTGCAGCTGAGCCTGTGTGCCTCTGTCAGTGCTGCAGGCTGTGGGGAGAGCAAGGTAGAAAAGATGTTTTAACAAAGGTGGAGTTGAATGGGATCAGAACTAATAGGCCAGTGTGAAGACACAGTGTTGTGACCAAAACAGACTGAAATTACTTGGAAGTTTGAGCTACTGATAAAGTTTGAGCTAAAAAGAAAAATACAGGTTTAAAAATTAGTTTCCAATAAAAATGTGAGGATAGCAACCTTAAAAAGAATGAGGCTGTTTAAGTTTGTCGGAGTTTGTATGGAACAACTTGGCAGTGTAACTTACTAAAGGAGTTTTATTTCCTGCTAAATKGAGTTTTTTCTGTGTTTTTCTTTGTTCACCCAGTGTAGCATTTGCAGAGGGTTATGCATTTGCATACAGGAAGATCCATTTATAACTTCACCAAATTTTGAAGGTGTAAAACTTTTGTCTTTTTCATGTTGCGGAGTCTTACTGATTTAAATAGCTAAGAAATAATTCACACAMAAACAAAAATTAGCTAAGCATTCTCATGGAGGGGTGTCCATCATGTGTTCATTCAGCCAGATGCCATTCTCAAATTCTCCCCTCAAGCTCCAGTAAATATCAGAAGTAAATATTTGTCTGCTTACTGTTAGTCTGTCTTTTCTAAGAGGAAATTGTTGTTGAAAATAGCTTAGCAGAGTTTGGCTAGAAGCCCTAATTTTACTTTGTCTTTTGCTATTGAAAAGAAAAATACAGGTTTAAAAATAAAAATACAGATTTAAAATTTAGATCACTTTTACAAGTGATCTCAGCATATATGTAAAAAGTTGTCCTCTTTTTGGTTTGAATAAGTGACACTAAGAATCCCTAGTRCACGTGATTTTTTTGGAAGAAATTGGTGTTTGTAAGTTAATATTTTATAACAGAGCTATYTCACTCTATAAATAACATTATTTAGGTTGAGTTTTATTAAAWCTGGCTTGGTTTTTATCTAGTTCAACATAGGTACTGACATATGTGTACACCAGTTKGAATTATATGCATGGAATCAACAGTTCCATATGCTTCTGTTACTGTATTAAGACTGAACAGATTTAGAAAATATTTTTGTCTATGTGCAGGTAATTGTAAATGTAGCAGTCAACTATGGCAATCCTAGTGTCTGTCTTATTTAGTCTTGCAGTTTGGAAATTTCCTTAAAGAAGAAATAAAAGTTCCATCTCACATTTGTGTGCAAATGGTCTTTGATGGTAAAGCCTTAGAGTTTTCAAAAGTATGCTTCAAAATCCATTTAATATGGGAAAAGAAATCTAAGTATTTTTCACCCATTCTAGTTTAGTTTTGTTGTTTCRTTTTGGCTTTATCTGTGGAAATACAGTATGGAATAATTTCCTCATCTTGCACATGRAGATCAAACAAAATGTTCTTTTTTACACACCAAACAACTGTTAAACTGGGAAGGCTGGAATTGTTCATCAAGCTTTGTATAATTACATAGTTGGGTAATAACATGTAAATGTTAGTTGCTTCTCTCTGATAATTTTGTATTTTGTCAGTTATACTCAGAGATGAGATTTAGTGGTAATTACTTTCCATGGCATTTCAAAACTGTCTCAAGTGGAGAGGGAAAAGTCCCTGTGTGCAGAATCTTTCAGTGGGCACTGCGTAGAGCTCTCCTAATTGCTTCCTTAGGGGCATGTAGTGATGAATATTTACAATTTTTTTATGTGCAGGAGGGAAGGAGGGTTTTTTTAAAAATGCTTGCTAGAACTCTGCATTTGTGCAGGTGAGCATCTTTCAGTTCTGTGTGCATGTTCTTAGCAAAATCTGAGTRTTTGGACCATGGTTTAGTACAYTAATTTCCTTTCGTACWGCAAGGTGCAAATTAAGTARTGTGAGGTCTGATTTATAACACTGRCTTTCAGKTTTTTTCCATGCAAAATATTAACTACRTAATAGATTATGTTTAGGTTGCAATACTGCATTGTTAAAACCCCAAACTGCTTTTGCAGTGGATAAGTATAATTTAGTAGCTGAACTCAGATACAGAATTTGGTAACAGATATCACCAAGTTTCCTTTAGAACCTGCAAAATTTTAAAATGTAGGTAGCTAAGTAAATCAATCAATAGAAAGGTAAGGACAAGCAAGGTGGATCTTGTTTAGTCCCCATTGGACCTGTATAAAGTTTGGTCTTATTTTAGACTTTGTGAATTGTAGTATTTATCATACTTTCTAAATCATGCTTTCTAATATTTTCTAAATATGTGTTTGTTGTCCTGACCSTAGCTTGACAGGATCCTCTGCTTTTCAGCATTGGTGTGATTTGAAGAGATGAAATGTGTGACASTGAAAGTCTTCTCAGCAGGTGCAGCCTTGCAGTGACTCCTCAGGCACACAATGCTTTTCTATAGGGAGATGTACAAAAAGTTCCTTTGTTAAATTGTGATGAGCTCTTTATTTTACTCCAGAAATCAGGGTTACCAGTACAGTTCACATGTGTAGAAGATGCTGACAATGTTTTTTTTTCCCATTGGATGTGGAATAGAACATTGCTGATTTTCAGTTTGCTGGAAAAGGACAAATACAGCATCGCCTRTACATCAGTGACTTTTTTTTAATCACAAACCAGTTCCATTTCCCCCCACCCCAAACCTATATTTCTGAGAAGAAAAATACAGAATTCCTTTGCTTCAGAGATACAAATTTCCTTCAGAAGAATGTGTCGGCCACCTCAACCTTCCCTTAGCAATGCTTCCCTTAGAGAAGATGTCCAGCCTCAAAGTTGCCTCATTTAAACAAACTTTGATAGACTAGATTTTTATATCTGTAKCTGTCTATTAATTAARTTTTTTGTTKTGGGTATAATTTCCTTTGATAAAAGAGGAATTTATATATATATATATATATATAATCAAGTATATATTTGGTATATATTATAACACATATTTATATATTTTATATGTTTATACATTATATATAATGTATAAACATATATAATATATAAATATGTGTTATAATATATAATCAGTTATATGTATATTATTATCAAACAATTATTTATAATCAATTATATGTATAATCAATTATATGCATATTATTAATATGCATATAATATAATATAGTATATATTATATATATTCTATATAATATATATAATCAATTATATGTATATTATTATCAAATTCTTTGATAAAAAAAGGCAGGGGGTAGATAGCAGCACCTGTATCATAGTAGTTCTTCTGTACAGAGAAATCATGAGAGAATTCATGTTAGGAAGAGTTTTATCTGGTCTGGTCCTGGAAACCTCCAAAGATGRGAATCTGCACGTCCCATGAGCAGCCTGCTCTGCTGCTTAAGGTCTTCTCAGTCCCCTGAGTAGTATTGTTTGAACTGGGTTAGTATTAGCTCTGGCTGTGTCTGGGAGTCCTGGGAGCTGGAAAACACATTTGCTCATGAGATGTTGAAAAAGGGTTCCTTAATTTTCCTTCATCTGTAGAACTTGGAAGGGATCTGGCTCTTTTCTTATCCCCTTTGCTCCCATCATCAAAACTCCTTTTGTTTCTACTTTTCCTACCCTCCCTGATCTTTCTTTCCTCTGTTTTTCAACTTACYCTTCTTACCCAGTGCCAGTTGAAACTGTGGATCTCTGGCTTCTCACCCCTGTCTGTCTTCAAGCAGTTATTCTGCTTTATTGTTGGTACATTAATTTGTTTTAATATTGAGTGTGGTCAGTGCCAGCATCTGAGTGCAGAACTTGTCAGGGAATATCCAGGTGTAGRAGCCGAGAAGAAACTTCCTGTTTCTCTGGGTGAAAGCCAAGGATGAATCTCGTGCCTAGGAGTTCCAGTTGCTTGAAAAGTACTGTAGAACATGGTAGCATATTTTTCCTTTTGAGACTGACTGTACTGCATATTTTTCCTTTTGAGACTGACACAGAATTAACCCAAGTGTTTTCTCTTAAATTAAATGTAGCCAGAATATCATCAGCATTGCAGTACTAGAAACCATGCTTGACAACTGACATAGTATGCCCAAGGGARTTTTAATTGATGATGGGAACTTGATAATTTGAAGTTGAATAGTTAGGTGTTGTTTGGTTTTTTTTTTTTCCTGAATTCTAGTCCAGAAAATTCACATTTAAATGAAAAACTTAATAACTTTTGGCATTATTTCACTGGATAAGTCTGTGTAAGAGGCTTGAGGCTTGTGCAGCACCAGTGTGCATCTCTGGAGTACTTGATGGATGATGGATCAATTCTGTTTATTTGGTTTATTTTCTGTACACTGCATGCTGTGTGTGTGGTGGAACATGAGGTCTGAGTGCTTTGCCCTGGGTTCTGCAGAGAGGGAATCTGGGCCAAGCCTGGGCAGAGAGGGGAAAACTGTTCCTTTTTTRAGAGGGACTTAGTGTGGTGCATTAAGGAATGGGGGAAGGATATAAAGGAAAACCTCTGCTCCTGGGGGGAGTAAATCTACCTCAGAAGTCACAGAAGTAACTTTTCTAGTTACAGGAACAAAGGGTAAAATTGCTTTACTCGCCAAAGATTCCTGAGCTGAGACCAAGTCTGGCAGAAAGAAGCTGTTCTAGGGAAGATTTTTTTCCTTGAGGCTTCTTCTATTTATTGTCTTGCTCAGAATATCAATATTTTCTTTACATGGTAAACAGCTGCTTG
>JACDOX010000086.1:149370-192394 GCA_014549065.1 Cardinalis cardinalis | reverse complement strand
GGGGGGGGGTTGGTTCTTGTTGTTTTGATTTTTTTTTTTTAATTTCATTTTTTAAAAATCACACATCTTCAAAGATCAGAGCCTCTGAAAATGCTTTTTCAGGACTTTTAGGAAAGGCCTTTTGATGTGGCATCAGTTGCTGAATCATTTCTTAGTGGACAAGTGGCAACCACTAAGAAAAAATTACTTCTGGCCCTTCTGTGAGTAAAAGCAGGTGATCTAAGCATTGGATTAGTTCTGAGATGTTTATTACCGTCTTGCTGCTGGAGAAGTTTTATTAAGGTCCTGTCTGAGGCAAAGCAGCATTTTGGGAAGGTTTTAGGCAGTGGGTACTGGTGCATGATAACAAATCCATTTGGTTGCTAGGCTCTCACTTGCACACTCCTAAGGAGTATGATCTGACTTTAATATACTATCTTTGCTAGGATTTTTTTTCGGTTTTTGTGTCCTGCAGGAGAATGACTCAGGAACCTTGGATACAGTTGGTGCAGTTGTTGTTGACCAAGAAGGAAATGTGGCTGCTGCTGTCTCCAGTGGAGGTTTAGCACTGAAGCATCCTGGAAGAGTTGGTCAGGTGATCATTGTACATAGTTTATTTTTTTTTTTTTTGGTTGGGAATGGTTGTGCAGTGTCACAAGCAGATGTGGTGTAAAGCAAGAGCTGTGACAGTAAATTTCTGTTCTCCCTTCCTTCCTGTTAAATGCTGAAGGCATTCTCACTGCATTGATGTGCAGGTGTTTTTAGTGTCCTTCATCAGTGTAATAGAGCAGTGATAGGGAAGATGTTCTGTAGTTAGTTACCTTTTGACAGAGATATCACTGAGTTAATTTCTTGGGCTTAAATGGTCTCTTAAATGCTTAGAGTCTTGAAATAAGATTTCTCTCAATATTTAGGGAAGCTGTCCTAAATAATTTTTAAATGATCTTGTGAATTGGAGAAAGTGACAAAAGTAGTAAAAGAACCTATCAGGTGTTTATGATGTCTTATATATAATTATGACTAAAAATTATATATACTTTTATTTATTATTAATGTTTTAATAATAATAAATTTATGATGGGTCACCTTATTGTTGTTAGGGGATTTTGAGGTGCAGCAGAAATTTTGTACTCCATTGCTGTGCAGCTGTATTTTTTGTTGACATTTTCCACTGTCCAAAAAGCAGTTCTCTTTTGAAATGTAGTTAAGATTTTTTGTTTGTTTATTTTTTGAACAGCAGAGTGAAAGAGACTTTATATGAGCAGGGTTATATCTTTACCCTCATTTTCTGTTAAGGTAGGCTAGAATTCTGTATCTATGACAAACACTCAGATCTCAAGGATAGTAGAAGGATGTAGCAAAATGGAGTGGAATTACAATATGGTTATGATATTCATATTCATCTTTGGTACTAATACTTGGATTTTTCTTGGGTTTCTTTTTTTTTGTTATTATTGTTGGTTTGAGGTTGTTTTTGTATTTTCATTTTTATAAGGAAAGGAAATAAAGCAAAAATCTCATACACTTAAAATTTATGAACAATGGGCTTCTTTCCTTAGGCAGCTCTTTATGGTTGTGGCTGCTGGGCTGAAAATACAGGAGCTCATAATCCTTATTCTACTGCTGTGAGTACTTCAGGTATTTACTACTTTTATAAATATTTAATGAAGTTGCTWTCTTCCTCTGTAATTAGTTTGCAAACTTAAAATACCAACATAATTTACAGACTATATTCTGAATCTGTATCATTTATTTATTTGTTTCATTTAATTTGAATCATTTATTACTGTCAGTATTGTGTTTAAATCCATGAATTGATCTCTTGTTGGTTGCTTATATTGCCCTTTTTAGTTAACTAGCAAACATGGGAATTTTTATCCTGTTTTGTGTTGCACTGAAGGGATGTGCTGTATTTGTTAAGTATTAGGGAACCTGTCCTCCTGTGAAGAAGTGTTTAAATACAGCCCAGATGTGCTGTATTTGTTAAGTATTAGGGAACCTGTCCTCCTGTGAAGAAGTGTTTATTAGCCCAGTATTGTATTAAATGCAGAATACCTCTGGGAATGGAAGCCTTGTGTAAAGGACTGAGATAATCAGAGGGTCCTTTGACAGAAAAATGCTACATGCAGCATTTTTTCCTCAAAAATATTTAATTACTATTTCAGATGAGTATTTAAGTGAATTTTTTCTTCATCTCTCTTTTCCTTCTGAAAGGAAAGGAAAAAGGCAAAACCAAAATACTGGAATAAATGTATCAGCAAATATTTATTCAGCAATTGTGAAAGTGATGTAGGAATTAGGAGAGCTTCTGTTCTCTTTGGAAGGCTCATGGTCCTTGATACACAAAAATATTGTGTTCATTTGATGCCTTGCAGAATACAAAAGTCTTAAGGTGAAGTTATGTAGGAGTTGCCACTTGTTTTATGAACAGCCTCAATCAGAAAAACTACTTGTAACTCTTTTTCATAAGTGCTTATGTCAGGTTGCAAAATTTATGGTATGGGCCACTGCTCAGGGCTCAGAGTTACCAGCATCCAGTGTAGGGGGAGGTGAAGAAAACCTGCAGAGTTCAGATTTAGGTGATGCCAGCTGTATCCCATGGGCACTGCAGAGCTGGAGTCCTGCTACAGAAACAGTGGGGGGAGCAAGGTGGCAGATTGCAGAGTTAAAACTTGATAGAGGCTGAAGAGCATCAGGAATATCCTGTATTGCTTTTATTTCCTCTGTATTCACGTCTGCCTTGCACTGTTGAAAATTGGTGTAGATGGTCACCCTTAAGTTGGATGTCAGTAAAAGCAGATGTCCTTTTTGGTGCTTACTCRGGGGATGGTTTTACTGAACCCAGGAGTGTCAGAAGACATTTTTACTCAAGGGACACCATATTGATTTTAGTTTAATAGATGCTTAGTGACGTAACCAAATCTGTTCAAGTGTTTGGGACCATGTTTTAATTAATTAGTGAGCACAAGTCCAATATTAGAGATTGTTTGTGGAAGAGCTGAAGTGGACAACTTTATTTTCTTTAGAGCTGTTCTTTGCAAAGTCAGCTGGATTTGAAGGCTRTGTGAGCACTGACAAGCATCCTGGTGCTCTCACAGGAGATGATTAGGTTTAGTGATGGCTTTAAATATTAGCCTCCTCTCTTTTTGCTGGTACTATTTTTGTATAATCCTAAATACTTCAATGTTATACTATTTATAACTGTCACAAATACRCATATATGGATTTTTTTTAGTTCAAAACTTCTGGTTTCCATGACATTACCCTGATCCCAGTCCCAGTTAATTGGAGTGGCCTGCTGGCGGATTGAGAAGTGTGGCCATCTGTTTGTTCATGGATTTGAAATTCAGACTAGTGGTGTTTAATTAAACTCTTGTTTCTGGTTTTCCTTTAAAGTATGTGTATGTCTGTGAGAGAGAGTGAGATAGAAATGTTTACAGGAAGTGAGAACTCCTCTGTAATCAATACCATTCTTTTTTCCATTTCAGAAGCTCATAATGTTTTATTTTATAATGTACTTTGTTTAGYGCAGTTCTAAAATGTATTGATGCCTGACTCTTGTTTAAAATATGAACATCCAAGATGTGAACCATGAATTTAATTAAGGAGTAAAGGGATGGAAAATTAAGTTGTAGGAAAAGTTGAAAGAATGAAACTTGCAGCTTGACTGGATCTCAACAAGACATGGGAATGGGGGCATGAACATCTGCAAATATTCAGGTGAAACTGCCATGGCCAAAGAAGAGAATAATGCATTAAGATATATCATTGTTAAATATTTAGAAAATAAATGTRCTGTCTGAATTCTAGAAGATGCCTTGGTTTAGAAAGCTCCAAGATGAACAGTGCTGCTTAACAGAATATCACCGCTGTCCCTTGATGTAACTAAACCCAGACTAGACTATATTTGTAATAGTGATTTTACCCCCATCTTGGAGGTTTCCAAACAGGTTTTGTCGTAACTTTTTTTTTTTTAAATCAGCAACAGATGCAACTTGCATGTTATGTATARATAAAAACTGTGTACATGCACCTTCATTTTATGTTTCATTTTACATCCAGACATTTACACCTGTGCATAAATGTATTTAAAAGATGTACGTAAGAGAAACCTACAATCAGTTCAAATTTCTGTGGTTTTCACAATATAGCATTTTGTTGTTTTAATTTCACGTGTCTATTTATTTTAATTTTTCTTTGAGTCATGGATTTGGCACAAATCTAATAGTTTCTGCAGGGAATTTTTTCCGTTTTGTTGGGAGAAGAAAAAAAAGAATAAAATTAGACAGTGGTTGCTGTGGGCATTGAGTAATGTTTAATGTTTATTGTTACATGACTTCAGAGAATAGCTGACTCATCAAATCACATTTGGAATTAAAATAAAATCTTGAATAAAACGTTAAACTCTTAATTCCCCACAAGCTTTATCAAGAGTATCGTCAAAATATTTGGTATTAGTATGTGTTAAACCAAATAATTTTAGCTGGATAATTCTTTGGGAAATAAAAGGTTTCTCTTTTGTGCTGGTTTACCCTTTTAAACTTCTTTTTAGTGATCGCTGCAAATAGAAAAGCCTTGAGAGTTTGTTATATCAGGCTCTATATTCAATCATGAAAAGGGATATTCTTKGGCATCAAGCAATTTGAAAGGGTCAGGTTTTGTAAACTCTTTGCAYTCCATACTTAAGAAATTGATCATGTCTTTGGGTCTTGGAAGTGATGATCAACTAGAGATTGAACAGGTTTGGAAAAACCTGTGGTGTGGGGAAAGTAGAGTTTGGAGTAGTAATTCAAAGTAGGCAGAGTACAACTCCTGCACATTGAAATCCACATGGAATGGACACATTGGGTTGAACCTGAGCTCCAGACAGTTTGGTGACCTGTCTCAGAGGCTGTTTGATGTTCTYCAGGG
This sequence comes from Cardinalis cardinalis, assembly GCA_014549065.1. Taxonomy (NCBI): domain Eukaryota; kingdom Metazoa; phylum Chordata; class Aves; order Passeriformes; family Cardinalidae; genus Cardinalis; species Cardinalis cardinalis. The sequence goes on along the minus strand of JACDOX010000086.1, from coordinate 187,504 downwards.
CAAAGTACAGGACTGGGAAAAGCACCTCCACTGCATTATACAGGCTTCTGGAAATTTGTGATAYTGGGACTTTATAAACTAGAGGTATATTTGTTCTAATAGGTCAGGGTGACTTCTCAAGATTTCTCATTTCTTTCTGTTCTTACAAGACCAGTTATTTCAGTTTTGCTGGGAATAGTTTTACCTTTGTAGAAACTTCCTTGGAAAAGGAAGTTTTAGTTTAAATGCCACAGTTAGTAATTGAGCAGGCTTTATTCTTCAATTTTTATTAATTTTGTTCTAAAATCCTCCAATTGAAACTTCAGTGTCTTTAAGTACATGCTTCGTTAAAAAAAACAGGCTGGGGGAAGATGTCACCACACAAGTACTTAAAAGTAATCCCAAGTTCCTGTAGCTTTTTTTCAATGCTTGTGTATTATTTGAAGAAATAATGGATCTTCTGTTGGCCCTGTAGCTGCTGGGAGGCTTCCTGCTTTTGCCTCTTCAGGAATGATTTGGTATTAGCTTTTATGCCTTTTAGCAAGTTGTTTCTTWAATATTTTTGGCTATTTTTATCATGTTTTTATGCTGAGTGTGCCAAAGGTGGTGGTTCTGTTCTTGTTTGGGCATRACTTCAACTTTTTGCACGGTAATTTCATACCTCTAACAGTCACTTGACCATGTTGTTTGAACACAGTGTCTTTGGTGGTTTGGGGTTTTTTGGGTTTTTTTTTTTTTGGCTTTTCAAAAGTTACTTCAAGGTTTACAAAATACAGCACATTGTAAAACTCATATTTTATGGTTATAGTTTAACAGGGCCTGGGACAACTGAAATCAAAAGATGGAGACTTTCTAAAAACACGGTGGGGGAGATGGTGAAACTTAGGAATGACTGGGAGTTTAAGGGGCCCTAAATCCAAGGTTTATTCTGCAACTCTCAGTCTAAAATTCAGTTTCTGTGTAAACAAGTAAAGCCTTTCTGATTTTCTTTTCCTGTCAACTTTTTGAGACATTTTGATGTATAAACTCTGAATTATATTAAAATTAATATTTTGGTTGGGAAAAAATAGTTATGGGACTTTATTGGCAGCTGAAGGATGAACATTACAGGAATTTTAAGTATCTCCAAAGCAGTATTAAAATTCAAGAAATTCAAAGAATGTTGCAGTTGTGCTGGGGGCACACCCAAGATACCTGGGCAGTAACAGTGCAAGGGCCATTCTGTGCAGGAATGATGTAGAGATGGAGTGAAATTAAATGAGATGTTAAACGAGATGAGCATGACCAATGGCCTTTATTTAGTATAAATGTAATTAACAGCTATACTGGGGTTTGGATCAACGTAGTAGAAGCCAAATCTGTGATGTTTAAAAGCTTTTCCATGCATGTGTGCACACAGACACAAACAAAACAGGCTCCCCTTTAAGCACCCCCACCACCTCCCCACAAAAAGAGGCCAGAACACTTTGTAAGGCTGCKTGGAACTCTTTAGTGGGTGTTTTTTCCTGGTRTAYGAATGTAAACACAGGAAGATGGGTATTATTTGGAGGGAAAACATTTGTGAAAAAAACCCAGCCACAGGAGAAGCAATAGTCCATTTTTTGGCTGTACTTTAAGAAAAAATTTCCTGTTTTYCCTGAGCATAATAAGAATCAAAGTCTTTGTGCATGTTCTTCTCATTCAAAATAATATCAAGTGTGACACTGAATTTCCTACTCAGTTGGAGTATCTATGATGATTATGAATATTCATTCACTAACTGTGCCAAAAGTAAAACTGCTGGTGTAAGAGGCAGGTGTGTCTTTCCTGGGAGARAAATTGAGAAATACTAATTCTCTTTGGATATGCAGAAYCTTARCAATAAATATAAARATAAATATAAATTTACAGTAACAGCTAATGCAGGACACTTTGAAAATTAAACCTAAGTGGAATTTTTGAGTAGAAGTGTAGAGACTGAAAATGTCTTGCATTTCTTTCATCTTAACAAGAGCAGGAAATAGAAAGCACACAAAGGATGGGTGTGTGTTTTGTCTAGGTACCAGCCATTGAAGCCAGCAAACCTTTAATATTGCATTTCTGAAGATAGAAGGTCTTGCATTATTTACAAAATGCAGAAATTCTGTGACACAAAGCTGCAAAATCTCCAGCTTTTACYAAAATTTATTTGAAGGGACTATTTGAGACAAGAAAGGCACATAGGTTATCCTAGGGAGGTTTAAAATACAACSTAATTTATGATCCCAGAGAAGGAGTAGAAGCTTGACATATGTTGAAGTCATTCAGAAAAATTAAGGATGCTAACAAACAGAATTTGGTTTCAGGGCTGAGCCAGAGCTGTGTTTTGTTGAGAGGGTACAAGGAACGTCCGTTTTCTGGAAATACCAGATTTATTTACGAGGTGTAGTTGAGGATTCTGTCTGGGAGAAGTCTCCTAGTGATGTCTTGCTCTTCTCTCCTGCACAGAATCTTTTCTTGAATGGAATGAAAATCAGATAGAGAAGACAGCAGTGTTTTAGGGATACAGGTACAAACTGTGTTTCTTCTGTGTAAACTTCCTTGCCAGTTTCTTGTGTTGGTGAATTCGCTGAGATCCTAGAAAACTCTTAAGGTCTCATGACAAAAGCAGTGGCCTCTGTTCTCATAAAGGCATTTTAGAGATTAGATCACAGTACTWTAAAAGCTGTGTTGGATATACATTTGTACAATAATGCATCATTCCATGAAGGATAAATAGCACACTTTGTGTTTTGAAGAATACAGAATTGCTTAGTTTCAAARGAACCTCTGGAGGTCTAGTCCAGCCYCCTGCTCAAGGAGGTTTCTCTTGTTTTTGAAATCAACATCAATAAGGGAATTAATATATTCACTTTTCCTTGCCCCACCTTTTCCCACTCAAATTGTGTTCACATCAGTTATTCTTTGCAGTACATTGTGTGTCTTAYGGCTGCTTTTGCAGGCAGCGTGGAATAGGATGGAATAGGAATGACACCTGTGCAGAGATGGGCTGTGGTTGTTAAATTATTTGTTGAGTTATGCTCTCAGCCAGCATTTTGGTCTCCTTATGGAAACACTGGTCTGTAGATTCCTACTTGAAGTCCTTTTGCAAACAAACCACAGTGATGTGTAAATCTACAGAGTAAATGCTTTTCAGGGAAGCTTTAATGTGAATAAATTGACTTGTGGTGCATAACTTTGGCTTTGTGATTCCTTTCTGTTGAGGGCAGCAGTGGCTGTGTTAGGAACCTGTGAGTGAATACCTGGCCAGTACTGTTYTGTAGAATCATGGAATAGTTTGGGTTGGAAGGACCTTAATGGATGGAACCCCTCTGCCCTGGGCAGGGATACCTTCTTCTCTAGACCAGGCTGCTCAGAGCTCCATCCAGCCTGGCCTCGACCACTTCCAGCAATGGGGCATCCACAGTTTCTCTGAGCAGCTTGTGCCAGTGAGTTACATTTATGATGTGATGATAAAGCTTGCTTCAAACTTGCATGTGTTGTTAGCCCTTACATAACACACAAGTGCAGCATTGTCTGTCTGGCCAGTCCTTCTGAGCCCGTGCTCCCAATGCCCAGAGGAATTTCACATGCAAATCTTGTATCCTGTACAGATTGTTTGAGCTACACTGTGTGGGATAGATATTGTGATACAATTAATCTCTTTATAGACACTTGTATGATCTCTCAAAATCAGTCTGGTTCTGTAAGATTTGGGGAATGAGAGGTAATTTAATGCATCACAGATGAAGCAAATGGAGAAGAGTTATGTCATTGTTACTGTGAACCAGAGGGTAGGTTGGAGGATGGGGAGCTCTATCTCCAGACGGATCAGTATTTACCCGTGAAATGATGTTTCTGCCAAGAGTTCATCCAGCCTGTGTGTCCAGATGCAGCTGGGAGGATTCAGTGCTGTAGCATGTGCTGTGTGAGCTAACTCAGTACCCCCAAAGTCTGGGGGAGAGAGAGGAAGCCCAAGGCAGAAATGATTTGTGGGGATGGTAGCATGGAGAAGCCAATCAATTAAACAAAGTTCTGCAGTGTTCACAGCTGAGGGGTTTGTCCTCACAATGATCAGAATGCTTGTTTGAATTGCCTTTGGAAGGCTTGCTGGGAAGCAGAACTGTACAATAATCAGAGGGCTTATTGAAATTCTAATTGGTCTTGATGCTGTAATATCTATGAGGCTTGAAGRTGCACAGGTTTGTGGAAGCTGTAGCTTCCTGCAGAAGGCTCAGTGCTTGCAGAGCAGCACTTTTGGAACCTGGGCCAGCAGCTGTGCAGCACCAGCTCCTGCTCTGGACACTTGGTCCTGTCCCTGCTGCTGAGCCTTGTGCCAGTGCCTTGAAATAGGTGCAAGGATAGAAAGTGAAGGTGGTGGCTTACTCCTTTTCTATATCTTAAACACTTAAGCACCCAAGACTGAACTCCCTTTCTCTATCTTAAACACTTTTCAGGGATTGGAGAGTAAGTGGTTTTATACCTTTAGTTAGCAAACACATGAGCTGGGGTCATACTTTCTTGCCTGTAAGTTTTATATGACAGAAGTGACGTAGTTTAGAGAGGTGTAGGGTTTTTACAGAGATCAGTAGCAGCAAAACTGCTGAGGAAGGCCTGAGCAAAAGTGTTTGCTTCTTTCTTTACAGCTTAACTGAGATGAATCTTTAAAAATGTATTAAATGTAATGAAGAATGTAAAAAGTACATCCTCTGTGCTTTTTCTTCATTCTAACTTCTCTTGGAGATACATCTGAAATTATTTTTGTTCATAGTAACTCAAACAAAAAGCTTTTAAAATAAATTGTCTGCCATTTGCCACTATTTAGAACTTACAGTGCCAAGTGAATGAATCCTTATTTCTCTAACCTTTTTTTTTCTTATCTGTAAAATTGTAGAAAAGCTGAATGAGTTGTTTTTTTGGAGTGATTTTAATTTATTTTTTCCATATTAAAAATGYAGAGATGTGTTTTCCTACCTTTCCTTAGGGAAGGTGCTTTAGACATGAGTGTGTCTGCATGTTGAATTTCTTTTGTTATCTTTGARACCTGCCCAACTTTACTGAAGTTTCAACCTTTTGGAAAATTTCCATTGCATTTTCTTAGTAGTTAAATCATCTAAGGATATTCTGTCTGCAGCAGGAATGTGCTCCATTGGGCCCTCTAGGATCACTGCTTTAGGAATTGGACAGGACTTTGTTTGCAGGTGTTTTTTCTGGCAGTAGGTCAGTAATTTAAAAATTTCCCCTGCTAGTATGAAGACAAGATACAGCAGCTGATAGGAGAAAGAAACCCCTAGAATTATGTTACTTTAATATAATACTGTAGTATTAATATGTTATATTCTGTGTAGTGCATTCTGCTAGACTGCAGCATTTTGTCTTTTGAGAATTATGCATTCATTTTTTTTCAATATGTATCTAYCTGTATCAGTGTCTTGCCAACTAAATATTTATATTGTACTGTATTCTGTTTTTGTAAAATCACTGCCATGCAAGGTTTTACTCAAATCTTTCTAGAGATGCTGGAAATGATGAGCAGAGCTTACTGAAATACAGGTTTCACAGTGTTTCCATTAGGCATAACTAGAAGTTATCCAGGAACAGAAATAGGAGTTCTTTAATAGAGCAGAAATAGGAATTCTTTAACTTGTTAGCTGATACTTTAGGGACTACTATTGAATGGAAAATAACATCAAAGTTTAACAGGACAGAAACAACAGGACCAGGTTCAGACTCTGCTGCATAGAATAGATGATAAAATACAGATAACCTGTAACTTCTGTCTTCAGCTTCTGTAAAGCAAAGAGTCGTATTTTGGCAGTGGAGTAAACTAGATGAATTTTTCCATTCTTGACTGTACACGAGTAATGCAAGTTTCCATTCTGTACTCCTTTAAAACAAGTTCCAACACTTTTTGTTGAGGTACTGTGTGTTTCAGAGCTAGACAGGCTCCTGCAGCCTGTCAAAGCTCCACAAGCTCTCTGCTTGTGGCTCACAGAAAGCAAACTCGATTTTCATTTCTCCTTCCATTCAACGGGAGCCTCTTTCATGTCTGGAAATTGGAAACGCGTGTTTTTCAGTGTGCTGCATGGATGTGTGTGTGAGAGTGTGTGCCCTCTGGCACACCTGTTTCTAATTTCCTGACTTGAAAGCATCTCCCATCAAAAGAAGCAGAAAAACAATTTCTCCCTGACATGCTGCTCCTTTCCTTTGCCATCTTGGTTCCATCGGAGGAGCATTATAAGATGCAGAGCAYGCATTGGATGGGATGTTCAGCTTATATTGTGCTGGGTTCTTTCTCCTCTTGTTGTGGTTATTTCAAGCATTAGAAATCTTCTTGAGAAGTCACTATACTGAGGAAAAAACCCAGGGATTTAATCCTTATTTTCTTGCATGAAGCTCAAATGAAAGATGCAAGTCCGTAGCAAGTTAAGGTTTGTATAAGCTGTGAATTGAATGTGAGTTACTGTTTGGTACAGAAAGATTAACATTTAAAAATTATAGCTTAGATTTCTTGCCTTTTTTCAGAACTGTATGCAATGTAAGATAGTATCTAATATAATACCTAAAAGTTAAAGATTTTAACAATCTTAAAAAAATAAAAACAAAGACATCACAACACGTCCTTTCCCCTAGTAACATGGTTGTTATGGAAGTTGTGCCTAGGCTAATTAGCAAATTACTGCTGAAGTGGTAACTCAAGGGAACTACTGATACATCCAGAACAGCTAAATTATAGTAGGATAGCATAAGAAAAAGAAACTGTTCTTGTGCAATTCTTGTAGTAATCAGTGAGGAGTATTTGGATTGGAGGTAAAAGTGTATTATTATCAGAAATTACACATTTCAATACCCACAGAAAAGAGAAGTTCTGTTTCACTGTTGGTCTGCCTGGCACTTTGAAAGAAACACTGCATTAAAACTGTATTGTGGCATAATCCAAGATATGTGTCTCTCAAAATCAGTGTTGGTGTTTCTGTATGATCTTCAAGTGATTTTGTAGATGATCTTCAAATAGTTTTCAGGCAGGAATAGAAGCTTCTGGTTGAAGACAGGTTTTCTGGGTTCTTTTAGAATTTCGTTTAGGTTTGTAGTTTGTTGACAAAATAAAGGTGTTGTGGCTATTAAGCCTCATTGTTCTTTCCTTCCCTGGTCATAGGAATCTGTTGACATCAATTACTGGAGCCTTTAGGAGTCTGTATATTCTCTCCCCTTAATCTAGGAGGCTAGAAACTTGCATCAAAATATCTGTCTGTTTCTGTTTATTTTTCATAGGATCTTCAAGTGGTTTGGGTTAGGAGGGACCTCAAAGATCAGACCTTAAGGTTCCTGCCATGGGCAGGAACACCTCCCACTAGAGCTGGTTGCTCAGAGCTCCTTCCAGCTTGGCCATGAGCACTTCCAGGGATGGCACATTCAGAAATTCCCTGGGCAGCCAGTTCCAGTATCTCACCACCCTCATAGTAATGCTGTAACCTSATTGTGGGAGGTCACCAAATTTGTCAGGCATGATTTATTGAAATAGTCTCTATAAACTTTGTTTTCTGTAGAAGTGTTTTTGCCTTTGCCAGAAGCAGTCCTAGAGGAAGGCAGTTAATTGTACTTAGCCCTGCAAACATGGACAACAGCAGTTCCAACAGGAGTTTTTTTGTCAGCAGAGGAGTTACAAGTAGGCAGCGTGGTGTTTGCAGAATATTACTGTGTTAGGAAAGTAATTTGTTTACTATATGGATGTTATTTCAATGTGAAGCTCTAATATAACCCAGTAAATTTTTCCAGCTAGTCATCTGCATTTGAGTCACTCATGTGTGAAATCTTAGGGAAGCATTTGTCTGTCATTGCAAAATATTCATCTCTGAAATATAATGAGCTTCAGGATACTGAAGAAGTCATCATCATAACTGGGAAAGGATAATAAAATGGTTTTAACTCTGTTTACAGGAAAGTTACTAAAACAAATGTATTTGAGACTTTAATGTAGAATTGGAAAATTCTTAGTGGGAGTCCCTCTTGGWTTGGTTGTACTTGGTAGTACTATTCAGTGAAAGAAATGCCAAATGTATTAACACTTGCAGTTGAATGTAGCGTAATGGGAGATAGTTATGCACATTAATCAGATTTACATTTTCATCAGCTTATGTGCATGATTTGGAAATGAGTTTAAGTAGCTTTCACTGGAGTTGCTCWCTCGAGTCATGTTAATACAGCTTTTTTGGAAGTTGGCTAGTGCTGGTGGTTAGACTAAAGTGACTGGAACTATAAATTTGAACCCAAAACTTTATATTGTGAGTTACAAATCAGTTTTGATTGCTCTAGTAAGGTGTACATTAATTTTTGCCTAGTCCTRGTATTATCTACAGTGTGTCCCCAGTTTGAGGCTATACAGACATACAGATCTGCTAAACCTGCAAGAAATTTGGTTTRCATAATAGTGCAATTCTTTTTCTTAGCCTGTATCTGGTCAAAGTATGTGACACACTGCTTAGATTTTTTTTTTTCTTCTTCAAAAATAGATGTTCCTACATCAAAAACTACAGTAACAAATTTTTCTTTTGCAAATGGGGAAATTGTTTTCCTTAGTTATCTGTCCCTGCAGACTGCCAGCAAGTGATGTGCTGAAAGATTTTTACATACACTGCCAGCAGCAGGCTGTAAGTTTGTTGCCTTATAGGTTGACATAAATATGACAAAAAGAAATGACTTTGTCTGTGGGGATGTAGAGATGTGTGATGTGTTAGTAGAATTTCAAAGCTGCTTTCCTTGTGGTTGATCCTGGATGGGGATGTGGGCTGCAGCTGTTCTTAACCCGTATTAAGTCTTCTCTCTCTGAATTTTTTTTGAAGCAGACTTGATGTTATGGGAACTCTTCAATAAAGTCATTCTCCTGGGGAGGAATTAACATTATACATTATGCTGAAAAATGGCCATTGTTGGTTGTTTTTTTTTCCCTTTTATTCCAGTTTAGGAAATACTTGAAAATTGTGAAGTAGTAACATCTGGTTTTATTACTTGATGCACTGAAGATACATAGGCTCACTCTGATTTCTGTGTCTCATTTGTTTGATTCCTCTTTTAAGTCCCCTGCTTCTTATTCATATAGTTACATTTAAGGTGTTACATGTTATATTTTAAAGGTACTAACAGGTTTTTTCAAGAAAAAAACCCCAGCTTTCTCAGGTTTTGCCAGAGCATCTGCCTGTTTAATTTTATTTTTATTCTTTACAGCAAAACTTCATAGTGATTAAAGTTTCCTAGTTTTAAAAAAGTCCATGTTGTGATCTATGGATAAAATGCATCTTGTGGGGTTTTTTTCATGTTCTTCATCCATCACTTTGGAATAAATAGTAGATAACTCACAGTTCTATTGTGGACAGAAGCTTCAGAGTGTGGATATAGTGAGGCAAATGAGTAGACAGACCCTTCTGTAAGCAGATGCTGAGGTTGCTGTATTGCATGAGCCTCTTGAAGATTATCTCCTAACCAGGACACTTCTCTCATTAACTTGAGAGCTTGACAGTCTCAAGGAAAACACTTTCTCCCTTGTGCTCTCAAGAACAACTTCCCTTGGCTGTGTAATTGTTGTATTATTTTGGCTCTTTCATTTTCCTCTTAATTTGTAACTGGATTTTACTCAGTCTGTTTGCTATACAAAGAATTTTTTGTGTTTCTGTTCTGCCACTTGTGTGTAGATTCAATGCCAAAGTGTCCCACTTCAAACAACTCAGTTTAGCTGAATTGCATTAATCAGGAGACACTTCCCATTAGCAGGGACACATAACTGAAGACCAAGGTATTTTTGTGAAGATTGAACATAGCAGAATTTTGGGACATGTGTACACAATTTTTCAGCAATGTGGTCTCTGGGCTGGTTCTCTGACATCTAATCATCTAATGCATCCACAGTGTTCCAAAGGGTGTTGCTTGGTTTTTTTTTAATTTTGTTTTATTTTGTTTTGTTTTGKTTTTTGGTTAGTTTTTTTGAGGGRTGGGGGGGGTTTGAGGATTTTTTTAATCTTGAAAATGAGGGGGGTGATTTTTTTCCCTTCTGTATTAGCAATCTTTGAAGAACAGTGGAAACTCACTGTGCATTTAAGGGGAAGGATATAATTGTGTGTCAAGCAGCCAGAGAAGGAGATTCTTGGAGTAGGTTGCCATGTTAGGGTTTAAAATGATGAAAAGAACTAGAAACCAGTTTGTGAGTCACTGCAACACACAGTGCCAGACCTGCCAACGTGTTTGTGCCCTGCTGTACCCACAGCAGTCAGTGCTCCAAACTCAGCATATGCACAGGGATGAGAGACTYAGCAGGCTGCACTAGAGCCACTTTGGGTTGGGTTTAATTATTAAATTTATTCTTTATGCCACATCTAGGCTGGCCTCAGCCAGTGTCTCTGTTCTGGGCTTGTTAGTGCTTCCAGTAAAGTGTGAGTTACCCGTGGAGACTGAGCTGCCTTTGTGTGAAGCCAGCCTAGGTCTGATGTCTTACCAGCTCCAGCTCCCTGCCACTTGGAAGCAGCTAAATTGTTTCCAGCCATAAATTTGTTTCTGGRGGCTGTGTAGGTGTATTTATGTAGTTCTGTACCTGAGCTAGTAAGTCCARCTGTATTATAGGAGATTTTTTTCTTATGATTCTAATGCTTACATCATCTTGTGAGAAATATGCTAAAAATRTTTATACATAATTGTGAATGGACTGTGTCTGACTTCTCTCTGTATATTCTGGTGYCTAATGCAGTTTTTGGTCCTGATAAGTTACAAATCTGATCAAAATGTAGTGACTTAGATTTAGATAAATTTGAGATCGTTGTTACTTCACAACTCTATGTTAGTTGTGTTTTTTTCTTTCCTAACTGGATAACTCAGTTCACCTGGCTCTTGGTTAAACCTCTTCTGGCTGCTTTGTCTGCTTCCCTGCCATTAAGGAAAAATGTCAACAAACAGGAGACATAAGTAGTGTAATGACCTTGGTCTATATGRGAGAAGGTATCAGCAGTGAATTTTCTGTCCAACAACCCCAGCTGGTCCAGAAAACATTCATGGTGCCATTTGACTGCAGCTGTATGTCCCAAAGCACAGCACAGGAAGGGAAAAGGGTCTAGGAGGAAAAATAGCAGGTGTGAAAGTGTTCCTACAGAACAAGAGTAGCAGTAATGACCTGCATTCACCAAAAGTAGGTTTCAGGGGATAGGTACATAAGACACTGAGGCAATAAGTGATTGTTTGCAGAAGCTTTTTAGTTTCTTAAGGACAAACTTTTAAAAATTACAGCAATCTGTATTAGGAGCCCAGTGACCAGCCACTTTGACAGAAAAGCATGGCTGAATTAATGTATTCCTTTGTTGCAAAAAGGCTGAATCAGATGGACTAAGTAGAATATTCTGTCATGCAAAAGGAGTTACTGTGTTACTGAAGTTGTTCTCGRTTTGGAGACTTACATGCAAGGATCATTCCCAGGAGAATGATTAATAAGAAGATTCTATCTGGATAGAGATGCTAAGTCAGTGTTGCTGCTGCTTCTTTCTGTAATTTTTGTTTAAGTTTTGTTTGGTTTATGACTTTGTGGAGTCAAAATTTCAGGAAAGTTGTGAGAAAACCACTGACTTACTTGAATTTTTGAGTGACTTCGTGTCAGCCTTTTTGAAAAATAAAAATGTGTGGCAGACACTTGTCATTTGCATCACTGTGAAGAAACACTATTTTGCATCATCACAGCCAAATTAATGTGATTATATGCATTAATGACAGGGTTTCTTCAAAGTGATATCTGTATTTTGACTATTTTTAATATTTTTTAGGTTGTGGAGAGCACCTTGTCAGGACCATACTGGCCAGAGAATGTTCATGTGCTTTGCAAACAGAGGATGCCCACCAAGCTCTCCTAGAGACTATGCAAAACAAGTTTATTGGTAAGTATATGGCCCAAATTGCCTAAATGCAAGTTACTTGAAAATGCAAGTAACTCTATCAGAGATACTTATTCTTGTRATTTCTTTGAAGCCTTGTGTTGCAGTTGGCTTCAGATTTAGTCTTGTGTTACATCTGAAAAATGTTAAACTACAGAAGAATATATTAGGATATTTAAAGGAAAACCCTTGGAAATACCTCAGTTGTTATGTGAGTCATAGAATACCCGGAGAGGTTTGAAGAAAGAATTTCCTGTCTGAATCATGGGCTGTGGTGTACAATTGCATATTTTAGAATTGATGAGTTAGGAGCATTAGTAAAAATTATTCATCATGTTAACCCTTTTAAAAATAGTAGAACTCAAAACCATTTCATATTCTAATTGAATGCTTTGGACAGACAGATTCTGGTTTGCTATTTGCGTAATAAAATTAATTTATTGGAAAAGTGAAATRCACTTCATTAAAAAACCAATTTTTTATTTGATTTAAGAGAATTGTGTAATATATCTTCAATTTCTTGTAAATATAGATCTTGTTTTCTTTCCTCAAATCATAAGCAAAATATGAAAGTGGATTTTTTAAATAACCATAAAATCTTGCCCTTTTGAAAATTCCAGTGAAGCTTCTGGTGTATATGTTGACTTGCAGTGTTTTCATAACCCCTTAAAATTTTTCAAGCTTTAGAATCCACAGACAATTTTCATCTTGAAAATTTCTTATGGACAACATAATACTTGTACTCTGTGCTTTTTATATTTAGTCACTCATTCCAGTGCATAGTGGCACAAAATTAGGAGTTTGTGTACCCAAAAGAAGGGTTTAGGAAGGATGCATGTGATAGCTTTGCTAATTTCTTACCTGCTTCACAGATGTTGTATGGAAGTGGCCTAACTTTAGGAAAGTCAAATTTTATTCCATGCTCTTAAAATTTATTCTGCTGTTTGTTCTAAGAGTGTTAAAGCAAGCCCAAATTGTATGTAGCCTTCTGCAATTTCATATTAATGCATGTACACATACAAGAGGGAAAACTACTGATGAAGTAATTCATAGAGACTGGCTGATAAAAGCCCAAAATTTAAATTGTTTTAGTTCAAGGTGCCTTCTTTGAGTTGCTTTGAGTGTTCTGGGTTTTCTTGTTAAGTTTGGTAATGGTTAGCAAAAAACACAATTCTCATTTTGCTGTTTAATGCAAACGTRTTTTGCCACCACTTTGCATATAAARTGTTAGCTGGCTCCTATGTGATACATGCATTGTGTTCTTTAGTGGAAATGTGGAAATGTTTCTGTTGGAGACAAGAGCCTATTAAATGTTGCTGAAGAATTTATTACACATGAACTATCAATTGCAGAGAAAGAGGAGCTGCACAGATAGAGGTACCAGGATATCAGTGTGATGTGTTATTGCCTTGGGAAAACACTAAACCCAGCTAAATAGCAGAAAGTGAAAAGAGTGAGAGACAGAAATTAATGCTCTTCATGAGAAGAAAATTTGAAAAAAAGCTTATATAAAATTTATATAAATGCTTTGTAACTTCTTGTTCAAGTTTTAATTCAGGACAGGCCTGGCTTGTATTTTCAGAAACTTAACACTGCAAGTTTCTGCTGCCTGACAGCAGGACTGTGTAGTATGCTCAGTTATACTCAGTAGTATCTCAGTTATACTCTAGGCAGTGCTGATATGGGGAAAAATGATACTTCCACCTTTGATTTTTGTGTAGGTGAAGTGCTTGGATTAGAAAACATAAAATCTGGTTTGTGCTCAGCTGTCCTGTAAGTGAAGAGTGATGGAGGAAAACATGAAAATCCAGATACATCTTGCTGGTTACATGTGACATAGTATTGAGTTTGTAGCTGGTAGAGAAATTTTGGCCATTTTGGCAATTCTGGAGATGGAATGCAAAGTTACATGTGGCAAATACACTGCAACAGTTAAAAACATGCATTACACCTAAAAACAGTAGGTTTATACTAAATAGGTTTTTTGCTGTGGCTTTTTCTGTGCCGGTTGATAGCACAGGATGTGTGGTAGGGTGCAGAATTTCTTACAGTGAAACATGAGGATAAAATGGGGTAATARACTCCTTGCTGATTGCATGGATGCTTCCCTTGCCTTCCTTAGGGCTCTGCTTTGTGGTCTTGTCAAACTCTCACCAGAATTATAATGGACCAAGGCATTGGGAAAAAAACCCCAGCCTTTGACAAAGCTGAGCTGGAATGTTTTATCAGAAGTCAAAATGTGTGTTAGTTGTATCAGAGGGATGAACAGCTGATTTTGGCAGCTGCCATCAGATTGGTGCTTCCTGTTTACAGGACTCTGAGTCTCTGCRGAGTCCTGGGACTCCTTCCAGCTAGAGGATGCCTGGCTTAGACAGTGAATGCTGTTTAAACAGCAGGTGATGAGCAAACTCGTGTCAGATGTGCTTCTCTCATCCTTTCTCAGAGCCAGCTTACTGTGGAGAATGCACAACTGCTGGCTGAATCAGAGGTGAGAGAAGTGAAATATAGACTTTTTGTAAATGGAGTGGGCGCCATATCTTTAGTCAAAGAGTGCAGAGGGCTTGKTTCACAGTTAAAGAATGGTGTTCTGTAAACACAAGTACCTTCCAGACAGAAGAAGGGAGGATTTTGTTACTCATCATTCCTTTCAAATGCAGCCAAGTTTGTGTTTGTAGATTCTAATGTAGACTTAGAGTAAATATTTGTGTCATCTCATTGGCTGGAAATCTGGGCTTTTAACAGTGGCAGCATTACCAATGGTACTTTAGAACTTCTTATGAAGTATTAGAAAATAATGAGCTGAAAGACATAGTTGGAATGTGGTATTTGTTCTTTCCTTAGCAGAGATCTGTTTCTCTATTCTTGAATTTTTAAGCTGCAATTTAGTTGAGCCAAGTCTGCAGAAAGGTAATGGCAGAAGAATAATGCTGACACTTTCTCTTCTAGAAATTTAGTGTCAAAATCCTCTCTTCTGAGCAGGACTTTGGACAGCTAGGAATCATAGAAAATGAATTTCCTGATTATTAGTTATGCTTGCAGGGGAGGAAAAAGCCTCATACTTCAACAGTAACAAGACTGTGACTGGCATTGCWCAGTGTTGTAGTTACTTTATAGTAGATTAGAGTTTCCTTTGGTGCTGCATCACTCTAAGCTTTGTAGTATCCTTTGTGGTTTTCTAGCAGAGGAAACAAACTATGGAATCATTATTATGCTTCTCCATGACACAGAGAAAAGGAATTCAGAAGACA
Source organism: Cardinalis cardinalis (assembly GCA_014549065.1). NCBI lineage: Eukaryota > Metazoa > Chordata > Aves > Passeriformes > Cardinalidae > Cardinalis > Cardinalis cardinalis. The sequence goes on along the minus strand of JACDOX010000086.1, from coordinate 172,380 downwards.
ATGAAGTGATCCTGAGCTTTCATAAACACAATGTGGTGATGTTCCACAAGGATTTGTRTAGGTCCTCCCTCTGCTTCTCCATGTTAAAAGCATTGGGATTTTATTGGTTTGTGGTATCCTCAGTTATTTAATTTCTTAAAGTCCTACCTGTAAAGTTTTAAAGCACAGGTGTTTTCTCTTGCAGCTTCTTTAAAAAYTCAATATAGATGTTCTAACTTGATGTATCATGAAATATAAAGACCTCTGACTTGAGACAGCTTGTGCTTAAGCATTCACCAAATAATGGTGCATGAAATTAAAAGCAGGCTTCATTTAGTGCTTGTTATATTTGGAGTTTAGCGGGATACATAGCAGGARCAGAGTGGCAAACAGCTTCACTTCCACCACACTCTGTGCACAAGCTGACAGTCCAGTGGCCAAGGTGATCTGTAACTGTTGATCTGAAAAAGTCAGAATTTCACACACACAGTGCACAAGAAGGTTTAGAATTGTTTAACTGCCCTCTGTTAAATCTGGGGGATGCTGAAGCACTTAATTGGTTGCACCACACCACAGCCAGTGTTTAGACCCAAGTTCTAAGCCTTTGAAAGCTGATGTAAACAATGAAGCTGGTAATGGTTTCTCTGCTATGGAAGAGTGTGAATGTAGAACATCTGATGAGCAGCTGGTTCATCCTTCAGCTGGGTAAGTGTAAATAAAACACTTCATTTACAGCTTGGTGTTGAATCTCTGCTAGAATGGTTCTGTGCAGTGACTACAAATGGGGGGAAAAGGCACAGGAGCAGAAGTGAACAGCTTCATTCCCATGATCTGGAGGGACCAATCTTCATCACAGGAGAGCTTTAATTTACAAAAGATGCCAAAGACAAAGTGTTCCTCACCTGTAACTGTAGGTCCTGCAGAGCAAGGCTGAATGTTGAGGCCATTATTTGCTTTAACACTTGAAAATCTCTCAGTTCTGTCCCTGATCAGCAGCTGAACCTGGGTCATGGTGTTCAGCTCTGGCTGCTCTTGCAGAACTTGATGGGATCAGGGAATGTGGAGTAGCTGTGATGACCTGCTTGCTTGTTTTTGAGAGACCTTTGCTACAGATTAATAACATACAAAAATACATAAATAAAAATATAGTGATGCTTTCTGTATGTCACATAGTAATAACAGAGTAGTTGAGCTTTGAAGGAGAGAAATGTGTTTTGTAAAATGTAGTTTTGTGRCTAGGGAAGGTAAGGATTTGACCAAAACTAATGAAATATGGGGTTTGGTTTTGTCTTACCCCTTTTCTCTGCTGTGGCCAGTCAGTGCTAACTTTATTAGTTAATGCTGCAGTTGGAATTTTACTTTGGATTTTTCATCCCACATTCCTTAGTGGTTCTGCCAGTGTAACTGGGAAAGGAGCACTGGGCTTCGTGAGACTTAAAATGGTATTTAAAGTCCCAGGTTTTTGTAATTTTGTCATTAGCAAGCTGTTAGATCAAAGATTTATCCAGCAATTCTGTTTTATTGAAGTGGAAAACAATATTTTTGGGTACTAGGCATATTTTAACTAAATTTTGAATTCGTACAGGAAAACCTATTTTTCTGAAAAGTACAGAGAGAGCAAAAATTATGTAGGAGGTGAGAGCCAGATCACTTTTTCTTTCTAATGAGAAACCATTCTGCCTTTAATATACATGGCAGTATTTTAGTTCCACTTTTTCTCCTCCTCTTGAAATACTAATTAAATGTGTATAGAAAAAAGTCATTACCTATATTGTTATTTTTTACAAAAGTCTGCTCTGTTATTCTTTTTCTCAATGGGTTGGGTGTAACAAAATGACTTTTAGAACTAAATTAATGAAATATGTTCCTAACCTTTGAATTCACAGTGTTTTGAGGACAGTCAAATTAACTTGTGTGTATGGTRCATGGATTCTCTTTAGAAATAAAGTATAATACTGTACCAAAAAAAAGTATAATACTTTTGTACCATTATTTTTACAGATCCAGTGATGGATGCGTAGCATTCAGCTGTCTGGAATTTTGCTTACTGTMGACCTACTCATTTGCAGTGTCTAGTTTGTTAAAATACACTCTTTAGCATAATTAWAATCATCATCAGTAGGTCCACATATCTAGAAAGATCCTTGTTTAAAAAGATGCTATATTTGAATCCCTCTTTTAACGTTTTTGAAAAATTGTTTTAACTGAAAAATAAGTAACTTTTAAACAATATGCTTTTCAGCATGTATTYAATTTGGCTTAGGGTCTGATTTTTAAGAGCAGAGAAACAGCCTGAATGTACTTGTAACATAGAATATTGTAATATTATTATTGTAGGCAACTCATTTTTGACACTTCTTAGAGATTGATTCTTCACAGCTTAGGCAGTGAATTGKAGACATAAACTGTATTGTTACTGATTTTGCAGAGGTGATTTAGCTGAACTTGCTGCTGAAGACATCTGGGAKGGGAGAGGGTGGAGTCGCTCAATTTGCTTCTGATGTGTCTGGGAATGGAGGCCTTCAACAGAAACAGGGGGGCAGGGTGGCCATGGGTGGGAAAATCCTGAATCTTTGCAGGGTAGTAGTGCAAGTGACTGTGTCTTCATTTGCTACTTGTGTTTGGAGATGGAAACAAGGGGGATGTTCTTTTTCAGACTTCTGCCACTATTCCAGGATAATGCTCATTCTGCAGGTGATGATGAAATGGTGTAGAAGATCAAAAGGGCAAGCAAGGCTATGTTTTTGGGTGTAGGAGAGATACTGTCTCCCATCATCCTTGCTTTGTTTGCATAACACAGTTTTTAAAGACATTTGGTTCAATGTTTCATTCAAATTACCTGCTAAAAGTCACTCTAAGTAATTTGATTCATCTCACACCAGTAGAACTGTTACAAAGTTAGTGCAGTGTGACCTGGTTTCATGTGGCATAACCAACATTTCTTCTTAGTCCAAGGGCCCAGCCTGTGTCCTTCTTAAAGAAGTCAATGTCTTGCCCATCTGTTGTGTTTTGTGGGTGCTGAAATTAAGACTTTCATCACACTTTAATCAGGTGCAGTGCTATTAAGTTAATCCTCTTGTGGARTTTTCCAGTTGCAGTAGGGTGGCAGTGTACTTCAGCAAAGGCTGAATTAATACAGTCAGTTTTCCAACTTTTGAGTGGTCTTCAAAGCCTTTGAGTTTTGTGGACTGGTAATAAAGCTTCCATGGTGCATAATCTTTGAAGGAAGTAATTTGTTCAGAAAACAATTGTGTACATACTTAGGGCAGTATAATGGACACCATGTTTAATGTCAATAAATAAATGCTATTTATGCTGACAGAATTGGGGCTCTCAGTTGTTCATGTAGAGGTTGAGCATCTTTTTGGATTAAGTTGTAAGCTGAAGACTTTGTCTTATGTGCTTGAAGCTCAAATTTAAAATTACTTATTTAAACCCCTTTTCAAAAAAAACCYACTTGCTTTGAGTGATTGTTTTTCTTTTATTCTGTGTTTCACTGAAGATGAGTATTTTGTTCTTGCAAAGAAATCCCTGTAAAAATGGAAGTTTTTTGATGGAAATGCAGTGTTACTGTTTTGCTGCAGAGTCTCTGCAATGAARGAAATATACTGCTAAGCCTTGTGAAATTTCAAAAGACCATGTAAAAGTTACTCAGATTGCTGACAGTTTGGTCAGTCATGATGGCACATTTGACAAAATTACTGGGAAAATGATGAAATATATAATTAACTTATTTACAGACTTCCCTTTCATCTCTTTTTTTCAGAGTGTGGGAGAAACAAAATCTCTAAAATAAGTGATTAAACTAATGGAAGCATTTCTAGAACAAGACTTCAGTGGAACCAACTCTATAAACTATAATCTGTAGTTGCTGTCTGGTATTATGTGCACTCATGCAGTCCCAGTGTTTTACTGTGTCCTTGAATATGCTGTCTGCTGTGAATGCTGTTTGCTGGCTGTCTTCTGATGAATTAGAACATTTTTAGCCATTCTAATTAAAGAAATAATTAATATTTTTCACTAGAACCTTGGAAGAATCTTTCACAGCTCTTGAAAGGGAAGGAGAAACTTATTAAAAAGAAACTTGAGCTTTTCTGTCTCTTTGCAATGACTTTTCACCACAGCTTAGAGAGCTTAGACTTTTCACCATGGCTTAGAGCTTAAATCATTTGTGCAGTTTAGTGTAAGATTAGGTCTGCAGACCAAGTTCAGGTAGAGGCATTGTCTTTGCAGTGCCTGATTTTGACTTGGGTGGTAAAACCCTTCACAACTTTCCAAGCCTTGTGTTTCTRTTTTAACCAAACATATTTTCCTGTTTTATCTTCTACCTTATCRTGGGCTGGATTCTTGTTTCACAGGGACTTGGTCACAGTCAGTGAGTAATACAGGAGGTGTATTACTAGGTGTAACTAGTAACAGTTCTTTTACAAAGCAAGTGGCACTTTAAAGATAATAATCTGTTTGCCTTAGATTAACTAAGATATTTCTGTTTATTWAGCATACTGCATTTATTATCTTCCTGCAATATGGACTTCTATTGCCGTGGCCACCTTGTATCATTTTTCAAGGTGGCTGCTCTAATGTTTAGAGAAAACACAATAAAGCTTTTAGTTTTACTGATGGTAATGCTTAAAGTTGGTTTTTATTGGGCTGTTTTGTTGTTATTTGTATAAAAGGAGTCATTTAAATCATACAAATAGTTGTGGGCAAGTTAAAGGAGGCTAATGAATAGATCTGCTCTAAAGTTCTGGTGGCTGGCAAATTACAGTGCCTGTACACTAATTTATTTAAAACAAAGAATAGAAAATAATTACATTAAATGGCTGTTGCAATTGTATGGTCAATTTTAAATGACACTATAGTGCAGATGTGTAACTAGGAGGTCTGTGGGCCTAAGTGCATGAGCTTGGTTAATTTTGTGGCTCAAGACATTCTATATTGCATGTAAATTATACCATTATTTCCACACACATTTAAAGCAATAGGAATCTTATTTCAAATTGCAAACCAGAGAAAAAATACTTAGGCTTGGTTCAGCTACCTTTAAAGCTTTTCCAGCTTCTGATAGAAGACTTTTATATCCTATGTCTTAAATTAACAACAGAGAAGCCACTGTGAAAAGGGTGTGCTCAGGCTTTTCTGTTAGTATTCATTAAACAGCAAGGCAGACAGTATAGCAGTTCCATGATGCCTTTGTACAAAGGGCTTTAAATTGGCAAAAATTAATAAACTGTAAAAATKACCTAAATTTGCCTGATTTTTTAGGTATGTCTTTATATAATCTATAGAACAGAAAGAGCTAAATATTGAGTCACAACTGTTTTTCTACTTGACACTCCATTTTTCATTATTATATTTTCCTTGGTCCATCCAAATTACATTTGAGGTTTGCACTCACAAAGGTAATTTTTAATGTTTTTGTTTTATTCCATGTAGCTCTTCATTTTTTTGATTGCTGGTGAATTAGTAGATTAACATTCCAGAAAATTATTCCTTTGAAACACTAGGAARAAGAGAACCGATGCTTTTGTAAAAGCACTGTTTGATCTGTCATTTTCAACCCTTAGTGASAAGATTAAAGGGAAAAGGCAGAAAGTCAAATTAAAAAAAAAATGCCCATGAAATTGTTTCTGTTGCAAGTAATTCTCCCCAATGATTTTGTCCAGGCTCACCTTTCCTAGCCAATGAGGATGGTGTACTCGGAGGTGTGATCGTTCTCCGCTCCTGCAGGTGTTCAGCAGAGCCTGAATCCTCACAGGAAAAGCCAACTTTATTAGGTAAGGAGTTCTTACTCATTTTAATTTAAAATGAAGGATGAAGTGGGATCTCTGTGTGTGTTTGAAAGCCRCAGAGAGAACAAAATGGAATTGACATTGAAATAATAAAAATTTAGAAAGTGAAATAGGGAACAAACAAAGCTAATATTAAAAAGACTCCAGAAAAGAGCATTCTTTCTGACTCATCATTTCTAAGCAGAATTGTCATTCAGAGGGTTGTATGGGATCCTTCTAAACCTATGGCATAGATGTAATAGTTGCTTGTGGTGAGGTGAGATGTGTTCCTTATAGAAAAAATTGCATTTATAACTGGGAGTAATGCATGTAGCTGTTTGCTGCTTCTCAGTAGCTTRATTTTGAAAARTGCTTTCTAAAAAGTTCTTTATTCYTCCTTTTTGTAGAAGAAAATGTGTGAATTTGRAGAATTCACTGAAAATTTGTAAGGAAAGTTGTYTATGGTTGTTTATTCTTGRTAATGGCCAGGAAAATCAGTTTAGATAAGTCACAGTTACTATTTGCATTTGCACCAAACAGAACTTTCTACTGCTCATACTGAAATCCCATGGACTTTRCCTCTACCAGTAGCTGTCTGGTTCCCAAGAGGTTTTACATCCCTTCATCCCTCTGTCTGTCCTGGAAACACAATCTCTCTCTTGCTGCTTTATGGCAGAAAAGTGTATTATGGAAAACTGTCCTGTGGTTTGTGTGGGAGGAACAGATGGGAACTGAAGGCTGTRGATATGAGCAGAACAGGGTGGAAATACAACCCTGAGACAGTAAGGCCTCTCTAAGGGAAGGAATTTGGGGATTGGGGGCATATGAATTACTTCAGGATGACGCTTGTGCCATCTCCTTTCCTGTGGGGCTCCTCAGATGTGCAGCTATGTGCGTATTGATTGGGTCACATTGACCTGCCTAATGTTACSAGAGTTAAAGAGTTGTTTCCTTTGCATAGTACTCTGCTTTATTATTATTTACCCATTTGTGACATTGTCTAGTGCAACAGCATCCTGCAACAGAAATTCTATCCTTAAAAAAAGAGCTAAGAAAATGAAAACAGAAGTCTGATTAAGTAAGATCAATGTAACCTTCAATTCCTGAGATTTGAAAGTTGAGAGAATTTTTTATATTCATRTAATGGTTCTCATTCATGTAATAGAACATATTCTATTAATGAAGATTTGGCAATTTTTCCTCAAAAATTAATTTATAAAATCTCCATATATTGTACATCATAAGTAAAGACTGTTTGTCCATTGATTTTTGGTTTTCTTTCCACTGAACTAACAGAGATTAATTGTAATACAGTGCTTTTTCTGTACCATGGAAATTTCCTGCCTTTTAATGAATGCAGAGATAATACACAATTAAACATCTGTAGTATTTTTTTTGTTTGGACTGAAAATAAGTTGGTTAATACTGAAAAACTTAATGTATGGAATAAAGAACTCATGTCTTTGTTACAGGAATAATCTTTATTTATTTTTAATATTGAAACAAATGGCAAGGAAGTGACTTATTAAATGGTTGAAAATGTACTTATCTGAAGATATTTCACATGTAATTTAGAATTTTCAGTATAGTTCACTACCTATAATGGCTAACAATAACTAAGCTTTGTGCTAGTACAGGCTACATTTGGTAGTTTTCAAAGGCAAAGATATAGTATTTTGAGGGTGTTGTTCTGAACTGTTTCTCAGCTTCTCAAAATTGAAAGATGGGAATTAAATTAAATTAAATTAAAATTAAATTAAATTAAAATTAAATTTAAATTTAATAAATTTAAAAGCAGTTTTAAAATTTGTCTTAAAAAAACTGCTTTCATTGGCAGTGGAGCCTTTGGGGTGCCATGGAGGGGTTGGGCCCCTCCAACACACATTGATTGTTTCACTCTGTGAAAGCTTTTGATTCACCTTTGGTGGTATCAGTCACCAATCTGTTCTGGGGGAGCAGAGCACACACCTCCCTGAAGTTCATTTTTCTTTTATGATGATATCTGCCTATCTGTCAGAATCTTCAAGTCTTGCTGGGATCATCTAACATTTGATCTCCTGCTCTGGTTTAATTGCTATGCACGGAGATGTGGTTCAAAGGATAAGTGTGCTCAGCAGGCTGTGACCTGCATCCTAAAGGAACGTGAGGAATAGCAATGAGTAAAGGTTTTAAACCCATCTAGGGTTTAAAACTGCTTTTTTTTTAAAGCGGTTTTTTTACTGCTTTTTTTTGCAGTATGTGAAAGTCACTCTCAAAAGAAATATGTRGAAATGTCTRTTCAAGGCATCTTGTGTAATTCATGTAAGACACCTCCCATAATCCTGAGAAAAAAATTGTGCCTCAGTGCATTTTTTTAAAGCCTTTTACAAAATTCTGTGAAATGCCCTAAATTCTGATCAGCTATTTTTTTTTCTTTTCMCCCCTTCCAAATTATGGACTTCATGAATACAAAGAAAAATGACCATGACAGAGAGCGGRAAGAAAACAGTGTGGCAATTTATAAAGCTCCACTGAGAGAGAGCTGAACATTTGAATAATGTGCTCTTTGTCTGAATTCTGTGTTGCAGCTGTGTAGGAGTGTGTTTGTGTACATAAAGATACCTGCATATGTATCAGGCAATTAAAGATAACTGGAGCAGGCTGTTAAACAGCTGATGAATCAGAACACTTTCAGACTTCAGAGCAGGTCCTTTTTTCTTCTTTACCCTGGACTATGCTAGCAGCAATTCAGACTGCTACACAGCACCTTACTGGATTAACAGGCATTAACAATACTTGTGAGCAGTGATTAGTTTTCTTAATCATTATCCCTGCAAGCATGGCAGTGCTTTAGGATATCTAACACTGATACCCTAAATTAGCTGTGAGTGCAGTACCAGAGAGCTGATGTTTATCTGGTGCTGGAAGTCCAGGTAATCAGACCTGGGAGTGCTTTGCTAGGGGTTTCTTCTTCATCTTTCTTTCCTCTCTCACCTTTAGTGCTCCTTACACTCTCCACAATGAAAGGGGGTGTTTGCATCTGCTGTTGTAATTCAGCATACTTCCTCTAATTTTGCCAGCAATCTTTCTTATTGTGCATGTTACCCTGTTTCCATCATACATCTCTCCTCCTTTTTCTGCAGGATAATTTTGCTTTTACCAGATGTCTTTCTTGCCTGATCTATATCTTCAATTCCCATATTGCAGATTTGACTATTTCTGCATGTTTGCCTGTGTCCTGCTTGGGATACAGGCTAACAGCTGAGCCACAAATCCCCCTTTACCTGTTGATAGTAGGTCACCTGGCTTTATGCTTTTTTCTGGTTCAAGGCAGGCAAATACAAGTTCTGTCAGCTTTTACTGATGGGTTGAACAGGCCACTGGTCCAATTTTTATCTACAGTTGGAGTAGTTAAATAGAGATGTATTTTTCATCTTGGATGCTCCTTATCATCCAAGTAACATTCTCATTGTGGTTAATAGTTCTGCAGTGTGTGACTGTGAATATTCAGGAAAATCTTGTTTGTTTGGTAGCTGTTTCTTTTGAGATTYAATTGCTCTGGTAAGTAGTTTTTGGTCTTTGTTTTTTAGCCTTGCTATATTTGTTCCTCARGACACAGTCTTGTTGAATTGCATCTTGTATTTTAAACCAAGGCCTTTTTTGTMACTTCTTGCATTTACCTTTCTAGTGGAATTTCTGTGGAGCCATACAACAGAGAGCATGTGTGTTGGATACATGTCTGCACAGGATGGCAAAGCTAAGGTAAGCCATGAGGAATAGGCTTCCTCCATACAGTAGGATGACTGCAGAGGCTAAGGAGAATTTGAATTAATGATAAGGAAATATATAAGAAATTTCTTTCTCTAAGAGAACAAAAGAAGTAATGGTTGCATAAGCAGTTAAATGTGTCAATTGATTAGGCATTTCTAATTTCTTTTTTTAATTGCAGCAGTTAGCAACCCTATACTAACATATGTTCCATGTTTGGATAAGGTGCCACAAACACATGTCCATTCCCTCTGCTGACAGCATTTGTACTTAAATAACTTTATTCATCTTGATTCAGTTATGCTGGTACCATATTTTTCTGTGGGCATGTCTTTCTTTGGATAAAGCAGTTGCACCATCAAGGAAGATATAAAACAAACTTCAAACAAGTTCCTAGAATACCCTCTGTGATAAATAATTCCGGTATTATTATCCATACTTCCAGTTTCTTGGGGCCTTATACTTGATTTTTAATGAGAGAAATATTATATTAAATTTGAATTTAACAGTGAAAACTGRAAAATTCTTTCACATCATGATCAAGCAGTAGGGATTAACCAAGTGGATGAGCCTTCCATTCTTAGGAAAAGAGCATGGAAGGGAGAAAAARGGTAGTGTAGCAACTGGAGCATTTAGGAGAGATGTTTGGAGAACAGGAATGAACATGGGAGAAGCTGCAAGCAGAGACTGYAATGGTTTCTGTAGACATTAATACAAAGAGGGATGTGACCAAGGTAACACAAGAATAACCATATATATATAGAAGAATGTACATATRTAAAGAAGAAAATCAACATCAGATATTTTACCCAGCAAAACTGGTAAAACACTCTGTTTCAAGCACTGGAAGGGATGAGTTCATCTTCAGGATGTAAAATGTGCAGGTAAAAAAAGACAAGAATGCCCCAGAAAGGCAAGGAAGATAACAAGCAGCTGATGAAGGAAGTGCTGATAGAGGTGTAAGTGAAGTATTTGTTTCACTTTTGAATAACTTAGGTACAATTCTTTCCAGATAGCTATACATGGATGAGAGTGGTTTTACTTCTTTTCTTAATATTTGTTTCAGATTTAGTTGAAAAAAAGTSCAAACTGAAGTTAAAAGCTCAGATTGAACTGAGTGGAACTAAAGCAAGTTCAGGCACAGATGTTCTAGTATTTGCTAGTTAGCTTTAAAATTGTTGTCTTGTGTTTGCAGTGAAAGAATAACTGGGAGTAAAAGATGTTAAATGTTTCCAGTGTGCACACCTGCCTCTGACTTAGACTGTGAAGCTCAAAATGTTATTGTTTCTTYCTGGTAGTGTCTAATTAATAAATAAATGCTAAATATGAAATCTGTCTGGCAGTGAGTATTAACATGACAGTGCCATGCCCAGAGTTGCTTTCCTACTCACAGTTGCAACATTTGACATCTGGTGTGCATTGTTTTCATACTGCTGGTAAATTCTCCAGCTGGTAATCCTGATTGTGCTGACAGACACAGCTGCTCTTCTTGGATCACTTTTAAATTATGTTTTTGACCTTCACTGAAGAGTTAATCCCCCTCCCTTTCTTCCTTCTTTGAGTCTGTGGCCACAAATGCTTTCCAGAGAAAAACCACAAACGCTTTTGCTGCTGACTTCTATTGATCAAAAAAAGTCTTCTGTCATAAAAGCTGGAATTTTGTTCTGCTACAACTAGGACTAAGTTATAGATGGAAAACTGGGCTTGAAATAGAACACAATGTATTGCAAGTGAAAAAAAAATCTCTGTTCTTTAATAGAGTGACTGTTTTGCTACAGTTAATTTTGAGTGCTTACCATGAAAGAATAATGGGATAAGAGTTCATAAAAGTATAAAATATCACTTGTTTATGAGGACCATAGCAAAATGATTAGGCAGCAGCTTGTAAGGAAATATTTGCTTTCCTGTTTTTCTAGGGTGGTAAAGACCTTCAGGTTTTATTTCTTTCATCATCAGTCTAGGACTTGAGTTTTGTTCTTTAACTGAGGGRTTGTCACAGTGTCTGATTTTGAACTGGTTCAGGTTTTTACTAGACTAATATTAGAATCATATAAAGGGGTAGATGCTAAAGAGAGAAGGAGCCTGCTTTACTATCTTAGTGTGATTCTTTGGGCATGGGAGGTCAATGCAGTTCATAATAGGAACTAACAAATGGTGGTTCTGAACACGAGGTGGGAACTGTGGAGGTACAGGATATCTTTCTTACAAGGCAAACACAGGGTAGGTGCAGCTCACCTGCAGACACTGGTGTGCTCAAGACATAGAGCACAGTTATCTGTCAGCAACTCCTTAAAAGAGGAGTGGGACAGGAAAGTGGAATCAGAGACTTGAAATGGTTTGTACACTGTGACCTGCTGGTGCTTCTGGCTTCTACAGCATGAGCTCTCCAAGCACKGCTGTGGAAGTACCCTTGCACCAGGGGTTTGTTTGCTCCCAGTTTAGGCAGGACTGGGTTCTGCAGCTGGCCATTCACCTTCAGGCTTGCCTGAATGTTGGCTCACCAGCACCAAATGGCTGAGCCTGCAAGAGCTATGCACTAATAATGGCTTGATTTGAAGCATACTTTCTGGAAAGGTGTCCAGATTTTTTCAGTTCCTGTTGGRTTAAAGTGTTAGGTTGAATGTTGCTTTAAGAATCCTGCACAGCCTTGCCAGATGAACTAAGTTCACACCTCATTGCTGACACAATCAGCTCTGTTTGTGTGTCCTATCAGCTCTTTCTGGATGCTGAAGCTATTTCAGCTCCTCCACCACTCATAACTCTGGAAGTGTCATCTCCAGCACCTGCACAGTGGATGTCCCAGTGGCTTCCCTCAGATTCTTAGGCCACAAAYAGCTAATCAAGGCAGATCTTAGCTGCCTTAACTGTGCTTTTCTTTTTTTCTTGTCATCTTTCTCAACACAAGCAGCTTCAAAATCACTTGGTGCCAGCGTTTGTCACAGGTTGGATGTGACAAATCTTTTCATCTCAGCATTTTGGCTCTTTCCTATACTTCTTGAACTACCCTGCACCAGCTGGTGCTGCACCTAACCCAGGCTGGTGCTTGGGAGCCTCAGTTATCATGAGCCTAAGGGGCAGAGACACTCTGGTTTAGAAGTTTCTGGAACCAAACCTTCCTGAGGCAATACTGTGACAGGTTGTTTCAACATCATTCATCATTGGAAGATGAGTGGACTTCCTAAGATTTCTTGAAGCAGAGGTCTTGTATTGCCACCTCTGTGATGGTAGAATTGTCACAGTAGCTGATGCTCAACTCTTTCTATCCATTTGTGAGGCTGTTGGAATATTCTGGGCTGCAGGAGAAGTTTCTGGCTGCAGCTGTGAGAATGCATAGCAGATAGAAAATATTAGTTTGTGGRTTCCCTCTGTATTCACACAGCTCCTTTTGTAGCAGTAACTGCTGCATCCAAGAGATTATGACTTCCAGAGTGAAGGACTGGGGGATTAAATAACTGCATGAACTGAGTTTTTTTGGGGTTTTTTTTGTTATTGTGCTGTTGACTCATAAATTACTTGATAAGAATTTAAGCAATTATTTCTTTTTCCAGTCCAAATTTTCTTCCCTTTTTGAGATACTAGTTGGTCTTCAGAACAACCTTCCAGATGCTTTGKTTTTTTTTATGGATCCATAATAGATCTAACAACTGTTCATAGCATCAGCTAAAAAGGTCACCCTGTTACCAGGGCTCTGAATTCTTTAACATTACTCTGGAGGGTTCAGTTATCATTTCCTRTTTTCCTGAACTGACTGGGTTATGTTCTGAGAGCTGATGCATTTTTKTTGTCACCACTGGGGAAGTAGCTCTGCTCTAAGGTGTTGCTTCTTGCAGCTCTGTCCATACTGTCATGGATGATGTGCAGTACTTTAGGTCTTAACAGTTTATGTAGCATTTGGTAGAGCAATTTCAGTGTCAGTTTGCATAAAGGGCTTGCAGACCCTCTCTCATGTAATTTGGGGTGGGAAGAAATAATTCCTCAATTCACCCATAATGTGATTTTAGATTAAAACGAGGAATGGGAAGTAAGGGTGATAATGGTTAGGTTGCACAAGTTAATTGACTCTTCTTGGTTACAAAGACTTCATATCTTCTTGTTCCATGTCTGCTTGCTCAATAGAGGATGCTTCAGAGGAAAATAAATTCTTCAATCWCAAATGAGAGTGCAGTGCATGCCCTCAATGCGAGTTCTCATACCAAAGACACCTCTTGAAGGTTCTGGCTATGGGTAGGCAGCCTTTCCTTGATTTCATGTTGTGTACCTGTGCAAAGTCAGACAGGAGCCCTTTAATCTCAGGCAGAGTCTGCAGAGTATTTGTTTACTCAAGCCCTGCCGTATTCTGTATGCAGAAAGTGTAAGTGGCTGGAATACTTTTTCCTGAATCTGAGCAGTRTCTTGTCATGGTGATTGAGAGCAGTTGCTGGTGGCTGATTTTTCTGCTTGAAGATAGGTAATTCCTCACTTAGTTTTCAATAGTATTTGAAGTCAAAGTCCTTTTTTCCCAGTGCAAGATCCAGTCTCAATACCAGCAAAATGCAGTCTTGGTAATTTATTTTGTGTAAGTATTTGAAATCATTTATCAGCTCACTATGTTTCTTAGTATTTATAAATCTGCTATATGATCTCTATAAATACTGCAGACTTTGGCAATTACTGTAAATGTTGCAATATTTTTGAGTAGTAGTTCAGACTCATAGATTTTAGTTCTTCTAACAGCTGGATTTAAAAAGCCCAGTTGCAATATTGAATATAATCCAATTCAGTTGCCAGTTTAAATCTCTTTTTGGCAGCTGTTCAGTTACTATAACATGAACTGCTAAGCTTTATGTTATGGCAGGTTTTAATAATGCAAAGCTACATAAGCTGTTCTTTCCATTCTCAAATGAACCAAATTCCCAAAGCTTTGCAAGGCATAGTGCAGCATTAGTTTGGAGTGTTGCATATTGCTGTGTTTGCAGCAGCTCCTGCCCACACCAGACATTGTGGTTGCAATGTTCAAACAGAAACTTTTATCTTTCACAGTTAATTTCGTCTGCCACTATGAGCAAACATAAACATGGTGGACAGGGAGACTATTTCCAGTTCTTTTTTCCTGTGGAGATGTAAGCTGTCATCATCAGATTTACTCGCCTTTACTGACGTTGTAAAATGTAGCAAAAGTCCTTCCCTCTGTGTTTGAAGTGATACATGTGACAAACACTGATTGTAGTGATTGCTTTGGTTTTCTGAGGATGAGCTTCTGTATTTGACTTTGTGAGTGGAAGGTCTGTGAAAGCCCTTTGTCAGGAGAAGGGCAGCTTTCCAGTGCTCGTTGGGTGAAGAAGCACATCTTGGAAAAATCCTAATTCTAATTTGAAAATTAGTGGAAAAWTTTACCAAGCCTGTTTAGTGAGCAGAAATATGAAGTCAAATAATTCAGTCATTCATTTCAGACTACAGAGACACTCTTTTAACTTCATGAGGCAGGAGAAGTGTATGTCACTGTTCTTATTTCCTTTAATCTTCATGCTTGTCTGGAGACTGGGGAATCAGTCAGAAAATTTCATTTGAAAACTACTCTTTGCATGCAGTGGACCGTCCAGTTCTCTCATAAAAATAAGGTTTTTCTAGTTGTTGGAAACAAATATAAACCTAATTGTGCTAAGTTACCAGTTAAAATGTTTGGCTCATAGACCTTCATGGAAGTTAACTGGCTCTGATATGAGATGAGAAATTCACTTTTTGAGTTGGGTTCTTGCATAAAGGCAGTGGTTCTGGAACTCTCCCTGGATTTGGCTGAGAGAGGGGGAAAGGGAAGATGGGACTGTGTGTGCACGTATGCAAATATGAATGCAATAACCTTGGCACCTGCAATGCACARTGATACAAATCACATTTGAAGATTCATGACAGGGTTTTAGAATACCTCTACAAAACCCTGGGATGCTGAGCTGATTAGATGATTGGTTGGTATGTGTCTTTAGGCTGTCTTGATRCAGGTCTGAGTGATTTAATTAGATGCATAAATAGTTTACAGTAATATACTTACCCACAGAATGAATTTGAGCTTGGAAAACAGTTATCTTCCTAAGCAACCTGTATGTAAAATCATTCTTTTCAGTGCAGTGAGACCAGAATTACCCCATCACTGTGTCTTTCTGTTGTTTCCCAGCAAGGACAATATTGTGGATTCTCTCTTTCTATTTGTTCYCCATTTTTTTTCTTTATTAAGGTTTTACCAAACAAGATGCACATGGCATTTTCTGATAACAGCAGTTGCCAGTATTTAGTGGGGCACCTTCTCCTGCTGTACTACAGATGTACATACAAACCATGGTGGAGAAGGGATTACCAGGAGACAGAGCAGCAGAGTTGCTGCCAAAATGGGCTCTTACTGCTTAGAAAATAAATTCAGAATGTGTGGTCAGATGGTTCTGATGGTGGAAGTGTGTACCCAGCTAGAAGGCTCCAAATTTCTAAAGAATATGAGTTTGGTGGTACTCTTTTTTTCAGGGAGCMAAGCTGTAAAGAGCAATTTCCTTAAGGATATGGTACCTTTGGTCTTTCATTATATTTCATCTCTGTAGTGTAATGAATGGGAAAATTTTGTTTTATAAATTATTCTGTCTAAAGCACATCCTGAGTGTGTAATAAGAGTGCTAAACACATGAAGTACTCCCTAGATTTGCTTAAGAACTGAATGTGCTGCCATCTGGTAGTTGTACTCTGTCCTCTTGGCAGTGTTTGATTGGTTTCAGCTTTCTCATGCAGCACTGTCTGTCTCTTGGCTGAAATTTTATATATTAGTTTTACAGTGTATTTATGCTTTTAATGAAAGAAAAAATCTCTAAGTTGTTGTGAAAAACTGATACTTTTATGTGAATGAATGGAAGAGACTAGTTCTTTAAAAGAAAATATTTTTCATATTCCTTGGTCTCAAGGTTGTTTCAGAATCCTTGTCTATGAGACAAGAAGTAATAGAAGTCAAAAAGATGAAACCATCTATTGTTCCTGTAGCAGTTGTATTCCCTGAATTCCAGAAAGAGCTGTTAGGTTTTTAGGTAGGGAACTTTGCAGTGTGCATCAGAAAGCACTGGGAGAGAATTACATTCCAGTGTCTGCAGCACAGGGGTTGGGATCAGTAGTTCCGTGATGTTGGTTTGGTTGGGAGGGAAAGAGGGAAACACTGAGTGTTTGGATGGCAAGAACGCAGAGCCAGAATCAGCATCAGAAGGTTGGTTAGCTCTTTTGGGCTTTATAGAGGGGTAGGAAGCAAAAGATCARATGTTTCTTCCAGCATTTACCTTTTTTCCTGTGGAACTGTGGACAAGAGGTTCCTCCTCTAAGCTGCAGCAAAAATCTGTGGTGACTGACTGGTGTCCCAGATGTTGGTACTCATCTCCTGCTGGACCCTCCCCAACCTTGCTTTTCTCTGGGAAGGCAAAGCAAATCAGAATATTCTCGGGGCTGGAATATGCCTCTATATATGAAGCTGAACATGTGGATAACTCATCATTCCTAATCTACCATTCTTTGACATGCACTTTCCTCAAAGAGAGTCTTCTGTGGAGTTGAGTGGAGGATTAATTCAGGGAAAATATTTATTTTCCTTTTTTTTTTTTTTGTGGTCCGAGGCACAATTTCTTCCAGGTGTGGGCTCATTTGGCTTGTGAAGCTGACAGACTAATTGAGTTCAATTAAAACCTTTCCAGTGTTCTTCTTTTTTGTTTGCTTTTTTATTTTTAAGTTTCTAGACTCTAAACRTAATTGACTAAACAATCTGGACTTAATGTAAAATATGATGTTGGGATATAAAAATGTAACGAATTTACAAATAAGTACTGTGGTTAATTTAAAAATATTCTGTTCTTTGATGTTTCTTTTTATTTACTGGAGTTTGTTCTTATGGTTAAGAACAAGGGAGATATAAATGTAAGAATTCATTTGGGAGTTTTCTACAGTTGTCTTGACAGGGCAATGTTACCCTTTCAAATTATTTATTAAGTAACATCTTAAACGTTATCATCTTAGATCTGTCTCATTTTTGTTCTACACAAGGCAGCCATTGGTGAAAGTAATAATAAGTAGTCAGTGCAAACCAGATCTGTATTTACTCCATCATAGAAAGTATGCAAATAGACAGGATGCAAGTAAAGGCTTTAAGAAATGCTTTGTTATATGTGGTTTCAGTGTTTCTGTGAATGGAAATCTTCAGATGCTGGTGTACAGTGCTTTGGGGTCTTGTGTATGGGGAATGTGTTCCTCCTGACGTAGGAAATGAGGTTTTCTGTAGGAAATGAGTTTTTGGTGGCTATTTAAGCATAGATACTTGCTAATGTATTAATAGATAATGACTACCTGCTTATCCCCCATTGAACATTTTCCTCCCCTTGCTCAAAAACTTAYTAGGATTAATTTACTGGTTTGCTCTGATTGCAGTACCCAACTGAGCTAGTGGCATTCTTCCTCTGAGGAAGCTACCATGCCCATCAGACAATGCTGCTTTTATATTATCATCCTTTTAATTTAGAAATTTTTACAGACCTGGGAAAATGTCATGGATCTGTCAGTCATAGAATAAAAAATACCTTTCTTCCACTTGATTTTGTTCCTTTAAATTATTTTTTTTAATTTATGAAATGACATCTACAGAAAAATTGTCAGTTACATTTTGAGGGAAACTGTAACAGATTTGAACAGATTATTTTCTTCTTGGAGTGGTAAATCACAATTGTAACTGAAATTGTTCTCAAAGTAGGAATATATTTATATATCAAGCAGGAAAATGAGAGACCAAMGTTTTAGCAATAAAATGAAAACATTGAAATGTTTTAAGTTTAATCTTGTTCTGTRATTTAACTGAAAACAAGGCCACCTAAGTGCAGGCAGCAGGATACCCCCCTTATCAAGAAAGGAATTAAAAGAAGCTGCTCAACACACAAAATGTTTCTTCAATGTAATKAACTGAGTTTAGAGTCTCAAATCACTTTCTGCTCAATTGATGCAAATTTTTCTTACTGAACTTTTTATATTTGGACTTTTTGTGACAACCCCTTAACAATGTTAACAAACATTACCTTATTGCAAGTTATACATTTTGCAACYGCTCAATC
The DNA here is from genome assembly GCA_014549065.1 of Cardinalis cardinalis. Classification (NCBI taxonomy): domain Eukaryota; kingdom Metazoa; phylum Chordata; class Aves; order Passeriformes; family Cardinalidae; genus Cardinalis; species Cardinalis cardinalis. Next base: position 153,794 of record JACDOX010000086.1, on the reverse strand, counting down.
TTTTAAATAGGATAATGTATGTACAAACAAATATGTGGTGGGCTGCACTTAGAGGAGGCTGTAGTTTCTAAATGCCAGCAATGTTACGTTGTGAGCTTTATACAATAGCAGAAATAATTTCTAGTTCCTAATTTAATAGAACATGAGCAGTTTTCACAGTGTAGAAATATGTGCAAAGAGGGATAAAAAGCCATTACTCTTAACAGTGAGTCAAAGTATCTTCATAAGCAGATGCTTTTGCCCATCAGTAATAAAACATACCCAGTATATAAAGGATCATTAAAATTTTTAGGGTCACTGAGTGACAATTCAGTTATAAACTGGAGTCTYGTGTACACAGACAAATGTACCGACTTCCTGGCTGAAATGTTCCAGTGTCTTCTCAAAGGCTTTTCAAATTTTCTGTGAAAAAGATGCCTATTGGCAGAAACACAGTTGTTTTTTGGGTTGATTTATTTGGTAGCTGGCAACAGGAAGTCTTTGGAGGTTTTTAGGTGGATGTGTAGGTATTTTATGCAGAGAAATTTCTTACTTGCATCCTGATCATTGCAGTTGCCTTGTCCTCTGAAGTGTTAGTTTGTCAAGTATTTAATTCTGTCTAAGGTTTCTCAAAGGTGTATTTCTGTATGTGGTAGTAATGACTTCTGAATCACCCTAAGAAATAGACCTATAAACCATGAAATGCCAGAAGTATTTTCTTTTGTCTTCACTCTGGATATTTCTTTCTACTTCCAGTGCATTGATTCATCCAATTTGCCTTTTCTATGCATCTGTCGTGGTCTTTCTCTTCATGTGTTAAACATTAATGCAAACAAAATAGAAAAAGAATCTCAGTTGCTTTTCAAGTTGCTTTGTAGTTTGTCCTCATACTTCAGTGAGGGAACAGCTTAATTGTTCAGTACTTACAAGCTTACTTTATTCTGCMTAATTTTGCCTTTTCTCAGTCCATAATATTCTCTTGACTTTTCCACAGACTCACATTTCRAGACTTCCTCCTGGAGCTGTGGCAGGACAGTCCGTGGCAATAGAAGGAGGGGTTTGCAGGCTGGAGAGTCCAGAAAGCAGCTGATTCTTCACTTCATKGCAGAGAATGTGAATGACTCTTTGTACAATAAGGGTTTTTTTTGTGTTTTAACAGATGTTGGAAATTCTGCTTTTGTTTTATACTCCGTATTGCAACCATGTGCACCACAACTTGAGACAAGTGCTGCTGTAGTTTATGTTCTCACTCTGTGAATGGGGGTTGTGTGCATGTTCATTTTGTCCCACGAATAAAATAGGAACATTCCCCAGTTGTGCAAAGATCATGTATAATTAATGATTGCATTTTCATTTTTCTGTGTTGAAAGATAACCAAAAGTTAAGAAAAAAATAATTTAAAGATATGGTCACAGTTGTCATTCATATTCTAAATTTAAAAGTAACAGGCCTTTGAAGTGGCTTTATAATTATGCAAAAAATTATTATGGTTTTAAGTTTCTTAGTGGTTTAAGGARATCCAGAGGTGATTTAAACATGAGTTGTTTTTTTCCTCTCCAGTAAGGAGGATTCTTCTTTTGTTCAAAGAATGGTTTCAGTGAAACAAACTAGAGCAAAATTAAGGCTCAAATTGTTTTTGAATAGTCTTATAGGTCATATCTGTGTTCCCAGACCAAGATGTTAATAGCTCCAAGCTGTATGTATTGCAAAAAGCTATATGAAGATAATGTATCGTTACGCAGTCTTTATGTATAGTGGAATATTACCGTGTAAATAAGAAAACAAAGTTTATGGAAAGATTCAATATTATTCTTCACTTCTGCTTTAAATCTATTTTTAAGAGAGGTACAGAAATGAACATATTACTGGATGGGAAGTGCAATGTGTATCAAGTGGCTGGTGGGAGGTCTGATACTGAGCTTTTGTGTTGGTAAAGCAACTTCCTCGTGTCCAGCCGCAGCATGGGTATTTATAACTGTGTGTAATATGTATGTACTGTGCAGAAATTTACTGTAACTCTTTTGATACCTTGAACAAACCTGCAGTGTAAAACAATGTAATCCTTGTCTGCCTCRTGAAGCATTGGCAGCTGAACTGTCATTTGTCACCAGTTTGGCTATGTGAGCCAGGTTGCCCAAGTCCTAAAAGCGAGTTCTGAAGTGAAACCTTCCACTCAGTCCTTTTTCCTTCACAGCAYTGGCAGCAATAGAAGACTTTTGTAATTGATTCATTGTCCTGATAAGTATGCCAAAGAGAAACTAAAATAGTTCATCCTTTTCCCTTGTGGATATTTGATAATTCTGTTTTCAGAAATAGTGGATGAATAGATATTCAGACTGTATTTGCTTAATCAGGCATTGTACTTGCCTGTTTTGTAATATTGTGCCTGCCTATAACAGACATACTTGACTGATGAAATGGTTATATTGATTGTAGTACCAATCKTTCATGGAAAAGAATAAAATTTTTTTAATGGCCTGAGTTAATTTTCACTATTATACTACAGCATACATTGAGATACTGCAATCTGTGTATGGTTTTTTAATTTTGACCTCAGTATAGCCCTATAGTTGAAGATATTTCAGCTATAGGGCTACACTACATTTTATATTATGTAAATAATATAAAATGGCAGCTTTCCAGATTGCACAACAACAGTGTGGAATGTGCCTGTCCTGAAATAGTTTGTGCTGAAATACAATGCTTGAGGTTGGATCCTCAGTGGTACACTCATGGTCTGAGGAAGTAAAGGACCCTTTACTGTGTAGTGAGTGAAAAGTTRAAGATCATGTTATATGGGTTTGTACATAGCCAAATTTGAAAATGGCCTTGTTGTTAGAAAAGCTAAAGGARCAGTGTTAACCTGCTTTTATTCTAAAAGTGCTTTTCTGTACTGACATCRTATAGAAATTTTGGCATAAATTTACTCTTTCATGCCATTGTAAAATGTAAATTCATAWATGCTTTATTCCCCTTACTTGCTTAATCTCTCTTTTTGRAGTTTTRAATTCCAGCATAGGATTTTTGTGGTTTGTTTTTAGTTTTGTATTTATACAATACTCCAATCAATTTTTTTCTTCTTTTTGGTGCAGAGTTCTCTACCTAAGGTACATGTGAGGAGAAAACCATCTTAGCATGTATGAATTTGGTATCAGTAATTATGACTGACAGGAGCAAAATTTCCTATCAACTCCCACTTAAACCAATGTAATATCTTATACAACATWAATTATGCATCTAATTGTGCTACTAGTTCTATTTTGAGCTTAGAAGAGGCTCATGAAATATAAATGGTGAGGAGGGACACTGCAATGACGTGTTCTGTAAGCCCTGTGTGTGGTGAGTAACCATTGCCACTGGCACAAGCAGATACAGCCCAAGAGGAAATGACACAGTGGACAGCAATAGCTGCTGAAATTATCAAGGATGTGTGAGCAAGTGAAATACATTGAAATGAAATTTGAATGCTGTCAGTTTTATACTCAAAGACACAATTAYGTGTCCTAAAGGATCAGCAGACAGGTCGATGCCAGAGTAGTCCTGTTCAGCCTTCAGCCATAATAAATTTTCTTGCTCAAAGTTTCTAATAGGCTAAACCAAACCTGACAGATAACCCTTTTTTGGCTTACTTTGCTCCTGAGCCTTAACAGCACGAGCCTGCAATGAGTGATTTCAAAGGGCTCCAACTGAGCAMGTTATGGAAGACAGGCTTGTTACACTAAAAAATCTTGAGAGGTGATTTGAATTCCAGTTGTGGGGATTTTTTTTTTGTTGGTTGGTTRGKTTGGGTTTTTTWAATTAAAAACTCTTTACAGTTCTGTACAAATGAAGACTATGCTTTTCTGCTTGTGAATTAACCTCTGGAAATGCTGTGGYATATGAGAGATTTGGCTGAGGTGGAGGATGAGAAGACTTGGTTTAGGGGAACTGCAGCCATTCACCTGTGAAGGACAATACAAAAAATGTGTGAAAAGAAGGAAATCTAAAAGAAAACAAAGCTGGTAATAAATCTAGGGTTACTAGCAAGGTTGGGGTAACTGCTGTTGTTGCTTAAAATGTGAATTAAAAGCAGAATATAGAAAAAGTAGCCAAAGGAATTGGTGGTTATGGCATTACAGGTACACTATTTCACAGTGGCATGTGATAATTGTGCAGCTGGACACTCTTTGTAACCCAGTTTTGAGCAGAGTGATGCAGGATTAGATGGGAAGCTCTCAAGTGTGTTATGAGACTTTAACATGCTTGTTGATGCAATTTAATGATTYCTTTTTCTTCCAGTTGTTATGTGAGTCATTTACTTTGAGTCATTGAGATATATCATGAGTTCTGTCCTTCAGTGGTAGCAGGATTTATCTGTTGAAAGTCACTGAATTGGCCAGTTTTTACAGCTTTGTGTGTGCAAATAACTGAGCACCATCTCCTCAGTTTTTACAGTGTTGTGTGTG
>JACDOX010000086.1:137606-149235 GCA_014549065.1 Cardinalis cardinalis | reverse complement strand
TGTGTGCAAATAACTGAGCACCATCTCCTCAGTTTTTACAGTGTTGTGTGTGCAAATAACTGAGCACCATCTCCTCTTTCACAGAAGGTTTGCCACTCTTAACAGAATTGGGATCAGTCTAATTCTGGGTGGCTGGCATCCCATCCTCTTAGTAGAGAGTCACTTTTTCATATTAAAATATGACTTGGGCATAGAACCTGATTTTCAGGTCAGCTTGGTTGATAGGAGAAGGTTTAGCAGAGAATTGAAGAATTGAAGGGAAAGTTTATATTGTAGCTGGATAGGGAAATAAAGGCTCTTGTTAGCAGAGTATATAGAATAAACTTGCCAACAGGGGAGAGCAGAAATCTATGGAAAGTGGTAGAGGGAAAACAAAATTATTTTGAAGGAAAAAAAGAATAAGAGACAGTAACTGAGAAACCTGAATTTTCAAAGAATTGATCTATCCTTCACATGCTATTAGGGCTCATCTTCCAAGGGATATTTGGAGAGACAAAGTATGAACTGCTCCCTTACACTTGGTTTTCATGTGAAAGATTTATTTTGGTTTACAGGAAAGGGAAGGCAAACACAATTTCTGTGGCTTTTAGCCTCCATGTAGTGTCAGCAGAGGTTTTGTAGATTCCTTGCAGGAGGGTTGGGWCAGGGCCACTGCCTCATACCAGAGGCCAGATCTGCCAAGAAATGCTGAGAACCTGTAACTTGCAGGAAACTRTGTTGAGGTTTTATATGGAAGCTTGTGGCAAAGGACTCAGGTAGTGGCTCTAAGGACAGCTTTTTATTACTGAATAATTAAACTTACCTCTTTTCTTTTTGTTCATTTTTTACAGGAAAGCTTGTGGGAGGTTTTGCTACTGTAAGAGCCCCCTGCTTGATTATTCACCCTGTTGGGAGATAACACAGAGATAAGGAGGACTTGTACACTGACTTTTATTGGTTTAGATTTTASAGTGACACAGATGATTGTACACATTCCACATAACCTGGGGCTTAAATCCCCGTAAAGACCATTAGCATCACTTGACAGGGATTTAAACACAACAGATGTGTCTTGTTACCCACTCCTGTGTGCCTAATGAAGCAAATCAAGTGTGTTAACATGAGTGGCAGGTAAGGTGGGACCTGCTTTCCCTTGGCCTTSTGCCTAAACCATCCTACCCTCCCTTACCTCTGAGGTCTCAGTSGTTATGTTGTATTGCTGCAAATATCCACTGAGGCATAGGGATAGAGACCAGCTAAGCTCAACTTTCTCAAACAAAAAGCCTTTCAAAGTGAAATGCCATTTTCAGAAAGTGTCACTTTGGAGCTCAGCCATCAGCTTCAGTGGAGCCAGGATGTCATCCTTGAAGGTATTTGTCTTAGAGGACTCCAGCTTTATGAGTCCCTTAATGCCAATACTGAAGGCTTCAGAAATGAGGTTGTGTGAGATGTTTTGATGACTCATTTTTTGGATTATCTGGGAATATCTATTGGGTGTGTAGGGCTCCAGCAAGCCAAATGGAAGAACCAAACCACAGGCTCCTCGGGGCAAATAATCTGCCGTAGCTGAGCAATGACTGCACTRAAAGGAGCTAAAGGGCTCTCAGCACTGTTTCATAATTTGCAAGTTTTACTAAAGATGATAATTTCTGCAGCCCTGGTTTCATTTCAGGTACATGTGTGTGAGTAGTATCAASAAAAACCCATCAGAGCACAACCTTGGGCAAGGATTCCCATGGTTGGTGCAGCTCACCTGTGGCAAACCACTGTGTCCCAGGTAAGTGTGATAAGCCAGGAAACCAGCCTGGATTGTAACATCTTCTGTATTTACTGGACCTGTGATAGAAATCCTACTGAACATAGTTTTTAGAATTTTTTTCATTAAAATGTGAGTTGTGACTGATAACAGCCACACAATGCAATTCTGTGTTGGAGATCTCCCGGTCCTGCTCACTGTCAGCTTGAGATTTGACATCAAATTGTCCATGCTTGAAAATACTGCTGCTTTTTGCAGCTAAGAGTAAACTCTTTGGTCTCTGGTATTCTGCTGTGGACAGCTGTAAAAGCCCTGGCTGTGAGAAGCAGGATGGGTAGCAAGGAGTGAGAAAAAAATGTGAGAAACAGCCCCACAAACCCTTCTTGCAGGAGAGGGTGCAGGATTTATGGTGAGGGAGTAACACTGAGCCTGGGAAAGAGAATATGGGGGARGGTGGTGTTTTAATTTGTCTTTGTCTATTGCTATCCAAACCTATTTTAATTGGCCATGCATTAAATTGATTTTCTCCTAGTTGAGTTTGTTTTACCCATGATGGCACCAATATCAATTATATCTGCAGCCATGATTCTCTTCAGGAATATGTCCAAAGAGTAAAATTTTGAAGGAAATATTCTTCTGGCAGGTTAATTTTTGCATGGGCCAGGGGCTGATGTTTTTGGGCTCTGCAGCTACATGKCTTTGTAAAGGAAACACAGGAATGCATGGCTGGAAGAGGGATGGGGAAGACAAAAACACTTGTCTTTTGCTGATGTTAAATTGGGTATAAAATGAAACTGCTCCCATCATCCCACTCACTGTTGATTCTTCTTTGTGTTGGATTTTGCTCTTGCTGCTTCCAGTCCATGCCTGGAAGTAACTGCTACAATGCACCATGGATCTTGTTGGGAAAATATTGCCATGTTTATAAAATTGAATTTGTGGCTGATTTTATGGGAATCAATCCTAGTGAAGTACAATTCTTGATCCGATGAAGAAACAGTTTCTAAAATTTGGAGGCAGTGAACTCCTCTGGGGAGATCAGAACAGGCTGAGGCTTGAGGTAATTAATGATCAGTGTTGTGCCATGATGGCCTTTGAAACTAATTGTGTGTCTGTGGAGGGCAGGGATATTGTTTCAAACCCCATTTTATTGTATCAACATGTCACCTAATGTCCATGAAAGAAAATTTATCCAACCAAAAGACAATGCCATGGCACAGCAGAGAATGCTGTATGATAGATGATTTGCAATCTGTTGCAATTAGATGACTGCAGTTCCATTAATTCCTCAGGAAAAAGGTTTAATGGATAGAAAACCCATTCTTTTGAGTATTCTATTTGCACATCAAAAGAATAGTTATTTCCAGATAAGTTTCGAGAATCTTGACCAGCATTAGGGAGGTACCTGAATTAGGAAAGAACTCAAAAATAAGGAAACACTCAACTAAAAATGAATAACAGAAACCAGGCAAAAAGTTCACTGTTAATACACAAGGGGCAGAAGGCAAATGAATTACCCTGTTCTCCAAAGTGTGACAGACAGAGTTTTAAGTTCAGGTATGAGCTAATGCTGTTTTCTTCTTCTGGTACTTTTGTGTTTTACTTGTTTTCAGTTTTGAAACTAAGGCTTTGCTTTTGCCTTGCTAAAGCATTTTTGCTTTAGGTATCTCTAAAGTCACACAAATTAATTTAAAGCAAAGATGCTCTTCCTKCTGTGGGGATGCCAAGCCCAGGTCAGGTAGTCAATAGGAGCTAACCCTGCAGAGAATGGCAGCCAAATGCATTCAGATGTCTGAAGAAATGGGTAAGCTTTCAACACTCCCCTGTGCTTTGGCTTCAAACTGGTTCCAATTCCAACCCTTCATCCATTTCCCTGCAGTAGAACCAGCCCACGTTAGCTGGTCTCACAAATGGCACACACAGAGTGGTAAAAGCCTTCCTTTTACCCCTGCTGGAGAGGCCATGAAGCAAACAAGACCTGTTGATTTTGTTTTCCTCCCAGACTGAGCCGTACCCCTCACCTTGCCCCAGCCCTGCCCCCAGGACATGCCACAATGTCTTTGGGGTGCTTCCTGAGTGCCACAGTTTGGTGATTTGCTCTCAGGGCACTGGGAGCACTAAACCCTGTATCCATCACTGATGCTCTTGTCCCTTCTGCATCACTGCCAAGAATCAGCAGAATAATTTGCTGGGAAAATTCTTGAAGTCTCCACTTAAAAAAAAGTCAGAAGCTTCAAAAATTACRTTTTAATGGGTTTTTTAGTAATAATGGTGGCCAGGCTGGCTAGTGAGTGTGATTAACTATCATTTGGAGATCCTAGGTGCAGGATCTTTCAGGCCAATGGTCTCCTGAATYGTATGTGCATGTGTCATCTTTATTCATGTCCTCTTTGTCCTGTTCTCTCCACTCTTTTCATCTTTATTTTCTCTTTCTCCAGCACCATCACTTGTTTCACTTGAAYACTATTAACAGAGGGTCAATAATTAAATTTCCCCTGTGAAATGAATGTGTGTGCCTAGAAAGAGCAAGGAAATACATCGAGTTCCTGAATTGAAAGGAGACTGAGGAGTCCCTTGAGGATCCATGCCCAAAAAAGCCTTTGTACAGGATTTTTTTTCCCAGTCAGGGCTAAAATGTAGGTTGCTGTGAGCTCTGTTGGCACGAATGTGGAAGTAACCAGGAATTGTTTGATCCAGTGATTACAGAACAGCTTCATTCACAAATGAGAACCTTTTAAGCTGGTACAAAAATTTTGAATGTTTATTTCTCTTTATTTTCACCAGGCTTTTTGCCTATTWAAGTTCTCACATTTTTCACAGCTGRTMAAAATSACCTGCACAGWAWTGCCAGTCTTACCCTGAATATTACCTGTAGAAGGCACTGCATCCCTGCTACCAGCAGGGGAGCTGGTGAAGGGGGCAAAGGAGTCATCCCTGCTTTTTGTGCTTTCTGGTGAGTTTATTTTTTCTGCCCTGAGAATTCTCCACCGAAGATGTTGCTTCATGCAGTCTTTTTGCAAAGACCAATATGACGTTCATGTAATTTTGCCATGAAAAAATCCTCTGTTCATGACATAAAAGTAGATACAATGACTTTTTTGAACAGGGCTTGTAAGAGAAAGACCACWTAAGCTTTTGCTTCTTCTTTGCTGAAAACTTTCATGTGGCTGGAAAGAAGATATAAGGACTTTTCCCTTCCTGCTAACTAATTCTCCTTACCTAAAAATACCAAAAAGGAAAAAATCTTTCAAATGAGGGCTGACATCTCCTCCACATGTKAAGTATTCTAATTATTTCTATCTCCCATGCAGATAGGCTGTAAGACCTGGTTCTTATTAGTCACGTGCCAGTGAGGATACCAAGTACATTTTGTTTTAGTCCATCTTGTCAGGGGGAAAAAAAATGCACTGACTTGACAGTGGACTTTTAAGTTTGGAAGTTTAGCTAAACAAGGTAAGTTTATTTCTTGGTGAAACAATGCAGCTCTCAAATTCACTGTCTGTGCATACAAATCCAAAAAGGGTCACCTGCTTTTGACTCTTCCCTTTTTCTGCCCTCCTGATAGCCTGCTGCTCCTGCACCCCTGCTTTCCTGGTTGCTGGTGAGCTCTGGAGTCTTCATGTTGTGCTTGTGGCCTCGGGTTAGGCAAGAGGGCTCAACTGAGAACTTTGATCCATCTCCAAGGAGATGATGGGTGGAAGCTCTGTGCCATGCCCYTGTGTCCAGGCTTTGAAGTCTGGGATTAGGCTGGGGAAGGAAGAAGTCCTGCATGATATATCCTTTTGATGTGAAGCTCTGGTGGGTGATGGTGTGAGTTCAGCTCAGGACTTTGAGGCTCCAGCCTGTGCTGAAGGGCTGTGATGAGCCCTTCCTCCCTCCTGGGACAGAACATCCTCACATGAAGGGATGGAGAAATCCTGGGATTCCCCCATTCTGGGCTATAGCTTTGTTGACAGACTTATTTTTCACTTGAGCATAGTAAATAAAGCTTGTGTCCTGCCTGGAGATGATTCATCTCTCATTATGTATAATAATTTGAATTCCATGCTCGGCTGCTGCTTCCCCTGCRCTCTGCCAAAGTGAGCGGACTCTGCTCTGCACAGCTCCATCTGTTGGCACTGCTTTGCCATATCAGAAAAAGGCCAAAACATAATAATTCTTCTCCTCCTTCCCCCCTTSAGCAGGAAGAGCAGCCTTTTTGCTGGGGATGTGAAGGAGATGATAGGGAGCATGGGGCACCATTTGCTGGGATCTCTCGGGAAAGTTCCTGCATCCCTGGGCTCCCTGCATCTTCAGCATCCTTCCAAATCAGGAGAGCCCAGTGCCTGCTGAGCATTGCAGATCTGGGCAGTGGTGAGGTGCCCCCACACCGTTTCCTTTGGTTTTCCAGCCCAAACTTGGCACAGGAGGTGCAGCAGCAGCTGCCTGCCAAGGGCTGACAGGGGCTGTGCTTGCTGGGAGCAGAGACAGTGGTGGTGGCTGGTGGTGTGGGATGGCTGGGGGAGCTCTGAGCCCTGCCCATGCACACAGACCGTAAAATCATAAGAGAAAAGAGGCAGGAGCCATCCCTACACAGTGCCTGGCTGGGAGCTATGGAAAGGACAGCTCCAGTTCTCTGGGCAGCCTCCAGTGAGCAGCAGAGCCAGGAGCTGCTGAGCCYCGTGCCAGACCCTTGGCAGCTCCCTGCTCACAGAGGGCTCTGCTCCAAAACCAGGGGCCAAGGACCAAGMTGGTGTGGGGATTGCTGGGGAGGAAGCAGAGCTGAGGGTGGCTTGGAGGAACACAAGGGATGGTGACCACCAGGGGTGTGAGGAATTGCAGGGCAGGGCAGTCATGTGGATGAAGGTTTGWGCTGAAACACTGGCACAGGTTGCCCAGGCAGGTGGTGAGTTCCCCATGCCTGGAAACAYYYGTGGTGAGGCTGGCTGGGGCTCGGAGCAGCCTGGTCTGGTTGAAGATGTCTCTGCTCATTGCAGGGGRGTTGGATCAGACCCTCCTGAAGRGGGGCTGCAGTCAGGTGGGGTTGGTCTCTTTCTCCAGGCAGCAGTGACAGAACCAGAGGACACAGTCTCAAGGGAAATAGMGGTTGGATATTAGGAARAAGTTTTTTACAGAAGAGGTGATAAATTCTAGAATGGTCTGCCCGGGGAGGTGGTGGAGTCACCATCCCTGGATATGTTTAACAAAGCCTGGATGTGGCRCTGGGTGCCGTGGTTTAGTTGAGGTGTCGGGRAACGGGTTGGACTCGATGATCTTGGAAATCTCTCCCAACCTTGCGATTCTGTGATTCTGACCTGGAAAGGTCCCTTCCAAGCCAAGCCGTTGCCGATTGCCCAGCTCGGAGCGCAGGTGTCCGGCTGCTGCTATGTCAGACCTGGCCACAGGAGGGTACCACAGGCAGGGACACGCTCCCAGCAGCGTTGCCATCCCCGCATCCCGCCGCTCCGTCCCTCTCCTGCCCCGCCGCTGCAGCCTCGGGAGCGGAGCTGGGAGCAGGGCTCCTGTCCTGGGCAGAGCATCAGCCTGATGYGTCCCATGTGCACATGAATCCCGACAGAGTTTTCTCCCGGAGGTGCTGGGAATCTGCCGGGGGAAGCCATCGGTTTTGGGGTGCAAACCAGGAGCTGGGACTGCCTGCCTGCTTCCCACCCTGCCCTGCCTGGGGAGAACGGAGAAGAATTGAGAGTAAAGCGGGCTGTGCAAAACCCGTGTTGSGTTTTGGGTTTCACCCTCGGGGAGRGTGAAATGCAACCCATCCTCCTTTCTGTTCTCAAGGACCTGGAGCCCAGTGCTGGCTGCCAGCGCATTCAGCGCCTTCCCTGTGGCTGGGCTCGAGCAGCTGCACGGAGGGCACCGGGCGGGATTGAGACTGGCATCAACCAGGGCGCYTTCAGTTGCCTGAAATTGTCCAAAAGCTGGAGCAATTTAAAAAATGAGGGTTACAAACATGCTCACAAGTAAATATTTTCCCCTTGTATGGTTTATATGAGTTTCTACTTAAAAAAAAAATAAAATAAATTATCTGCCTTCCTGGAAGTGTTGTCCTCTTCCAGCTACTAGTGGTGTAGGTATGAACTTGCTTGACATCAAATACTGAATGTTTTCAATATTGATATCTCATATGTGGCAGGTCTCAYATATATAAAATAAYATAAAAATAAGAATGGGGCTTTATTAATTTTATKATRCATATTTGTATAATAAAATTATATACATGTTATTATATATATTTATATACATGCATATTATATAGATGTATAAAAGTATGTGTGTTTTATATATATTCTCTCAAATATTTTATCTAAATATTCATTTATCCTTTAATGATGTTTATAATTTGATTTTATAAGGATCTTCTTCTTTAAGGTGCATCAGATGTTCAGAGTATCAGAAATCAGTATTCTTTATTATGAGAGTAAATATTCTGATTTTTTGATAGAGGCTTTTTTCCCTTCCATAAAAAGATAAAGCAATCTACCAGCTAAATAAATGCAAATATTTTGTTTCTCATGCTATCAAAAGCAGCATGCAATATGATCCASCTTCATTTGTGAAGGAATCTCTTTTACACAGAGAAGGGAGGGAGAGAAACCTCCGAATGTCAACAGACAATTGATAGCTCGTTACTTTTTTCCTACCTTTAGATCATAACTTTAAAAACCTAAAATGCATGGCATACTCTTTGTGCTTGTTGCCTGTGTGAGAATGTCAGTTCTGYAGGTCATTCAGAGATTTTATGGTAACAATAGGCAAGTGAAAGCAGTTATTGCTTTTGACAGGTGTGTTTAACACAATGATGTTTTTACACTTTAAAAAATGAGAAGAAAACTTTAATCTCTTCAGTTCACAGTAAGCACAAAAAGCAAAGTGAAAACATGTTAAARGTGTTACCTTTTCTTAACAGAACTATCTTGGCCAAGGAGAGGAAGCAGGAGTTGAATCRGTAAGACTCCAAAGTAAATGGACAATTTTGGATTTGTGGTGAAGATGGAGTAAGAAGGTGTGGAGAACTGTGTAAATGCAAAAACAAAATTGTAGCAGAAGCACAACTACCATAAATATATCTGTAAGATTGCCCAGAGAGGGACTTACCCTGGCTGGGCTCTCCTAATCCCACACAGAAACCAAGACTGGTGTTTGCCAAGTCTGTGTACATCATGTTTTTCTCAGTCTCCTTTCTTTTCCTCCTCTATGCATGAGTAAGATTTTAATTTTAGCAGAAWTTCTGCTAGGCTTTTGTGGGCAGGTTGGGGAAAGGAACTGAAGGATGATATTTTTATTTCTCCATATGAATGCAGGGAAGTTCATCTCAGCTCAGCTGGCAAGGCCCCCATCAGAGAGGTGTCACAGGTCTGGTTAGCATTTGATTTCCCAGGGAAGTTATTGAGAAGAGAATATTTGAGGATGTTTGAAGTCTCCATGCAGGGGCAGGCACAGAGCCCAGAGCTCACACCATCCATACAGAGTGGTCTGCATGCCAATTTTACACTCACCCAGCTTTGTCTGACCATGCACAGGAGGTTGCACAGGAGGGTTCCCAGGCCCAGCTCCTGCTGGGATGCTGCTCCATGCAAGCAATGCATGTTAAGAAATATAAAACTCTGCTCATACATCCTGCAGCTCTGATGGACTGGCATCTGCCTGGTTTGTAAAGCAATCTCACTGACCAGATTAATTCATCCGGGGGCTGAATTTCCTCCATGTTGTGCTTCTCCAACAGCAAGGRGCTCCTCTGTGAGTGGAATGATGTTTCAATGGGTTTAACCACAGGGAAACAGGAAATCTCACCAGCTGATCTCACCAGTCCAGATGGGGACCCCAGGCACCCCTACCAGTGTCTGGTGTGAAAGCAGAGAGAAAATAGCTCAGGGTTTCTCTCYCCTCCCACACCACTGACCTGAGCTGGAGGCCAAACAGCCACCCTTGCCTGCTCTGTTTATTTGTTTGTTCAGCCCTTGTTTATTCACCAGCACAGGGGACACTGGCTCATTTGGCAGCCTCTAATGACAGCTTAGGGTTCACCACCCTGCACTAATTCTGTGTTGTTAAAAATACACTTTTTTTCCAAATGAGTAAGGCAGCAAGCAAACACAGGGAATGGCTCTTCTCTAGTTCCACAGTGTGTTTGTGTTGTCCCACACCTTTGTTTTGGGGGAGGCTGTTTTTTGCAGAAAATGAGTGCAGAGCTGTGTAAGTCTAACTCAGCTCTTTCTAAGCATGTTTTCTGGGGATTATCATGCTGGCTGAAATAYAAGCTACTTCTCACAGCCAAAAATGTGAACTGAAAATGAGCTCAAGAGCCATTGATTGTGAGATAAGCAGAAGCCTTTCAACTGAGACTGGCTGCAGGATTGCTCTAAGATGACTGGTACTGGTTGGACTCTTCCTGAAATGCAGTGGTGTCACGACCAACCAACAAACCAACATTTCTGTGGGGTTTTGAAAATAATTCTTAGGAATGTTTTCCCCTACATATATTGGTCACAATAGTGGTGACCAATATTTTTCCCTACAGTAGAACAAGGGGAAATAGCCAGAAGAACAGTCAACAAGTTATTTATAAAGATGTAATGCAGTGCACACTCATCTGCTTCTGGTGAGTGGGTCTGGCCATCAGCAAAACCATGAGGGATTAGAGGAGAAAGTGATTTTGTGTTTCTTCCTGTACTTTTTACTGTTAATCTGAAGCATTTGATGTGATGCTGTTCCAACATCTGAGCCTCAAAGCATTTGTGAGGTGAGACTCTCCTTGGTGRCTCTCACCTGACTGCTGAGGTGGAACGAATGGATGGAAAGGTCCTGCATGACACATTGAACAATCACATTCCCCATGTCCACTCACAAGCAAAATATCTTTTATTTAACAAAGGATTTTGTGTGCCATTCCCTTTAACACCCCTGCAACTGAACAGTATGCATTATTCATTTTCTGTGGGCTGCTGAAATTGTGATCCATTAATCAGTAATCTCACATTTTCAGTCAATGTCTGCTCTATTGGTTAGGTGGTCTTGAAAAAACTTGGGAGTATTTAGTAAGTTTTTTAAAAAATGGAAGTAAGTGTTGACTTCAGTGGGAATAGACAGTCCTCTGTGCTGTCTGAAAYTGATAACTCTTTTCCTTGGTAAACAGGATTCTTTGGTTTACCTAAGACAGTAATTTCATGACTTGTATCCATGTTAGATGGTTCAATCTGCATTCATCTGTAGAAGTAACTCTTTTATCCWTTCAGGTAGTAATTGGTCAAACCAGGTAGATGTTGGTGATAAAGAAGCAGTGGGGATTTGCCTAGTGAGGGCCCTGCTGTGCTCTCATGTTTATGTACACTCAGATTTATCAAAGAACAAATCAGAGTGTCTCTTGGCCTTCAAGTTGTAATATCTTCTCATGTTGAGATGGAGAGGCTTGGATGGTTGCTGGGATTTGCCTCATGCCCACAATTATCACTGTATGTAGAACAAAGRACAGTCTTGTGTCTGTAACCAGGACACAACCAGGACTGCCTGTTACCTCTGCTCTTAGGGAATACAGGATCAGCCAAAGCAGCTGTGGCTGACACCCTAAAGCAGAGTGAAGCCTAAACTGACACCCTAAACCTCTGTCTCACTCTTCCTCAGCTGGGTCATGGGGCTTTCCACAGCGCAGTGTGAGCACAAACTGCTGCTCTGTGAGGCCACTGAGCCTCATGCATGCACACATGTCAACTCTCTGGTGATCCAGATGCCCTCCTCCAGACAGCTTTCTGAAAAAAACATGA
Organism: Cardinalis cardinalis; assembly: GCA_014549065.1. Lineage (NCBI taxonomy): Eukaryota > Metazoa > Chordata > Aves > Passeriformes > Cardinalidae > Cardinalis > Cardinalis cardinalis. The sequence continues at coordinate 137,745 of JACDOX010000086.1, read as the reverse complement.
CTTCATATAGGAAAGATGTGTTTTTCACGTCTGGCTCTTGAACATTGTTTGTCAGTTACGTGGTATTTTCTGTAATTAGCAACAAAAATTCAGGCACAGGAATATAGTGTGTGTTTGTTCCATGAAGAGCTGGGATCAT
>JACDOX010000086.1:102861-137517 GCA_014549065.1 Cardinalis cardinalis | reverse complement strand
AAAAAAAAAAAAAAAAAAAAGAAAAGCTCATTTAATACCAGCCCAGCTATTTATACCTCTTGCACAAACTTAAACATAACAAAAAGTGCAACATAACTCATGAAGCAAAGGAGTGTCTCTGCCAAGTGTAATATTTGTATTTGGAAACATGGTCTATATTGTATGAAGCAGTAGCCTTCTAACTGCCTCCAAGGTTTCTTTTGGCTGATGTTTGTCCAAACAGTCTTGCTCTTCACTCATTTTAAAGGCTGAAAGGGAGCTGAGTGTTTTTACTTGGTGGGACTGGCACGGCCCAGCCTCTGCTCCTTCTGGTGCCCCCTCTGAGCCCCCGCGCTGCCCCTCCTCCTGCACACAGCAGCAAAGTCTCTTCTTCTGCCTTTGATTTGCCTGTGTTTCCTGCAGATCTGTCAGGGTGGGAATGAGTCAGGAGCACCCCTGTTTAAGGGAGACACTGCCCTTTGCTGTCATGGCCATGAGCGCACTTGCACCGGTTCCATCAGGGAGTCTGGAACTGGGGAACACCCATGGGGTCCTGCTCTGAGGATGACAGTGCTCAGGTAGAAAGTAGGAACCGTGTTCTCCTTGKGTTTTAAATACCCTCCTTGYGTTTTAAAGGTGTTTTAAATTTTGYGAAATGTGGGTGCTGCCTTATCTCACRTGTGAGGCTGATGTCCTTGTCATTCTTTCCYKTTTAGAAGAGATTTACAGATTCACARAATATTCTGAGCTGGAAGGGACCCACAAGGATCATCAGATTCTTAAGTGGAATTGAACTCACAACCCTGGTATTATGAGCACCATGCTCCAACCAACTGAGCTCATCTCAGGTTAAGAAATGGTCCTGAGCTCTTTATTCCCCCTTTTGAATTCTCTTATTAAAAAATAATAACAATAAAATTAAAAGTAGCAACAACAACAATAGTAGTAATACTAATAACAATAATAATTCTTCATCATCATCATCATCATTACAATGCAATTGTCTGGACTACCAGGCTGCACTTAAGCCATACCCTTTGGGTAAGCTGAATTAATTTAGGGACATATAGATTAAGTTTATACCTAAATTACTTGGAAAACACAAGCTTTCCAAATCCATGCCCTGAAGAGCCCAAGACATCAGGATTCATTAGAGAAACATTCTTAAACACAAATAATAAAACTCCTGARAAGATAGGAATAAGGTACAGTTTCCACACAAAGCAGCAGGAGCAGGGAGTGGGAAAGATGCAGTCACTCAAATGTGAGTCCAAGGGGCATATTAATAATGGAATATTAGGAATAAACAAAGACCAAGCCTTGTTTTTCCCTCTACTTTTCCCATCTGTCAGTTATGTAGCACATTACCATTGCCTCACTGTTCAGGACACTATCACAGCAGCCATTTTTTCATGTGGATGAGTTGTTCCTGAAAAATGCAGTTGGCACAGACCACTCTTATTTTTCACACAAGRAATGTAGGTCTTCCTGTTCCACATATTTTTCTTCAATGAGCGTAGTTATTGTTGTCACTGGGAGGAAAATCCTCTGTCTGTCTGCTAAAACACTTGAGAGGGGGAGATAAAGCACGAAACCTTTTTGTTGTGGCTGAGGATTTCCTCTACAAGGCTCCACTTCAGTGATTCACGGCTCTTCTCCAAAAGAAATGCAAAGCTGGGATAGGTATGAATTATGATTTGCAGTCTGGGGCTACATCCATGGTGCCACTCAAATACCCACTGGCACCCATGGAGGAGATTTAGGCTGGGTTGGTGATCAGAGCTGGAGTAAGTGCCACCTCCTCACTCTGCTCTGGCTCAGGGAGGTGCCCTCATGCTGCCTTGGGAGCACTGCTGGATGCCATTGGTGCCCAGGGGCATTGCCAGGTATGGGGCATAATTTGTGCCTCCCCTTTCAGGGTTTCCAGGGCAAAGCTCAAGCTGTTACCTGGAAAATTCTCTTCAAAAGTCACCCCCCAATCCATATCACAGCATGGAGTCTGCAAGAAAAGATGCACTTTTTCCACTGATGGAATAATAATAATAAATTTTGGCAGTTTTGAAACAAAACAAAACAAAACAAAAAAAGGGCAAGCATTCTGATTTTTCTCTGAAGTTAGAGCTATTGTTCATCTGGGCAATTTTTGTGTATGAAATGAGGGCAGCGATCTGTGTTTTGGGGGAGAGCCACGCTGTGGATAAGTGCAAAGGAATTCTGCCACAGCTTTGCCATGAATTATATGTTGTCTGAGGGATTTAACAATATCACAAAGTTCATTGAGAACAGGMACAATCATTTTCCTATCTTTTCCTGCCAGCAAAATGAACAAGTGATTGAGCTTCCTTAAAGAAATTCCACCCAGTAGCTGTGCCAGCTCTGTCATCCTCATGTTAGTGTGCATTTGCTTTGTTCCTGAGCCCCAGATGGGTTTCTGAAAATGGCATGGGGTTGCCAAAAGGCATCTGAAGACACATATCATCAGTATGCACAAACTGTAAAGAATGCAGCCCCTGGAGCGATGGGTGATTTCATCAAAAGTGACTTTCCAGCTACGCTGAAACCTTTCATGTCTCTTGTGCAATCTGCAGCGCTAAAGCAAACAATTCCAGCGCCAGATTGTCATAAGGATATGAATGCTTCAGCTTATTAAAGGGCCACAATCTCATCAAATCAGAGAATAAATGAACTCTCAAAGAAGGTTAAGCTGCTATAAATACAACCAGGTAGATGTAATTGATTTCTCTCCCTGCAGATAAAATTCCCAAACACACTTTTAAACCTCTTAAGGATTTTTAGTTAAAGCACCAAGACCTATTTGCAAAAACTTTGGTTTTCTGGTGCCCTTGAGCCACATTTTTGGTGCAGTGCTGTGCTTATCATCAGGGGAGGTTTTCAGTGTCTCACCTGGGAAAGAGTGGGGAGATTTGGGATTTTTGAGAGACCAGTATTGTGTTTGATTTTTTAAAAATATTTTTTATGGTTTTGGATATTTTTACTGGTTTTTGGATATTTTTTGTTGTTTTTTGGGATACAAAAGTCTGTATAGTCTAAGGTTATGACAATAATAACAGAGGCAAATGGATTCTGAGCGAGTTGTGGATAGTTTTCCAAAGTTGACAGCATGAGGGCATGAACTGAGCCTGAAACATGTGCAGGAGTGTGCTGGAGCTGTGGTGCACTGGGACAAAAACATGTCCACAAAAGTGTATCCTGGCAGAGAAAGCCCCAATAGGTTTGGGCTCCACATTTTGTGGAAAGGGAATAAAAATGGGGAAGTGAGAAGAGAGCAAGAGAGAAAGTTCAAGGAGCTACAAGATTAAGGGTGTGGGACAATCTCCAGCTCCAGCAGGGCATGGAGAGAGGGAAGGTGCTGCTCACTGTCTGCCACCTGCAGGAAAGGGTGCCCTGGGAGCAGAAAGGGAGGAGGTTTCTGCAAAAATTTAGTGGTGTGGAAGACGGCTTGCCCAGGTGTGGAGTAAAATCTCCATCAGTGGAAACTACTCAAGATATATGTAACAAATCTCTGCTGGAAGCAGCTTCAAGTTAGGATGATGACTGGATCTCCTTGTGAGGGCCACTGGAGCCCAGTTTTCCTCTCCCAAGCAGCATTGCTGCTGCAGCCACTGATTCCTGTCTGAAAGAAGGCAGCACCTCAGCTCAGGGGTTTGGATATGGTGCCTGTGTTCCTCCCTCTTCTCTCATTTTCCAGGCTTTGGGAACAAATTTTAAATGCTCATCAACTTTCAGGACAACAAATAAAGTAGGTCACGTCACAACTTTGCCAGCTGATTTATTTTAAAAGAGTGAACCAGTGATGAATTCCATACAGCCTCTTTTGGTAAAGGCATCATCTCTTCTACAACTCAATTTATGGTGTTAGAAGGTTGGTATTTTTATGGCACTTCTCTTCAACATAAAAGGAAATTTTTATGAAGAACTTCAATCACTTTCTTTCTTCTATTTTTTTAAAAAGCAAATTAGGAAGGTTTTCTTGTGTGTATGTTCAAAGACAGTACTTATATTCTGATTGGAAGCTTCTTTTTTTTTCCTTGCTGAGGATTTCAGCTGGATCAGCTTCCTGAATTGAATTGCTGAATGAACACCAGGGTGAAGGCAAAAGCTGGCAGGAGAGAGGCACTGAGCACATCTGGCTGGAGGCAGGGGGTAAGGAAAAGAGACAGCCTGAGTGAGGAGAACAAAAGGGACCCGACCCCTGGTTGCTTTTCTGAGGGTCTACCTCCATCACAAAAGGCATGATGGAAACCTGTGAGTGATGGTGATGTAAAAGGACAGCTAGCCTGGAAGCTGATTTTAAGTTGTAGCTTCTTTTTCCCTTCCAGACTCTGTGGGGATACAGGAGGTTTCTCTCTGAGGTCAAGACACCTCTGCCACAGCAGCAGAAGCAGCACCTGCAGGTGTTTGCTCCCCCTTTTCTCTGCCCTGGTGCTGCTCCCCRGATATCGTGAAATGCAGGGCACCTCTGACCAAGGAAATGATTGGCATCTGACTCCATTGATTCAGGAGGCTGAACAATTGCTGTATTAAACTATAATTTATTACATTATTGAAGAGATAGTACACTATACTAAATTACATACTAAAGAAAACGTGACTGTCTCCAGACAGCCAGGACACGGCTTTGACCCAACTGGCCAAGGAAACAAAACAGTCCTCAGCAGAATCCAACTGACAAATCACTTCAGGTAAACAATCTTCCTAACACATTCCACATGTGCAAAACAACAGGAGCAGAGAATACAGATAAGAATTGTTTTCTCTTTCTTCTCCCTGTGCTTCTCCAGGAAAAAAACCCTGAGAGAGAGAATTATGTCTCTCTCTGTCCAGAGAATGTGAATGCCACACATGGCCGTCCTTGTTCTTCCCAAGCACGAGCCAGTGGATCAACCCAGTGCAGAGGAGAGGCAGGAACCTGTCCTGGCCAGCAGCCCCCTGTCCTGCTGTGGCTCCCATGGTCAGGCAGGTGTTTAATCCCAGGGAAGGCTTTGCAGTCTGCTGAGCAGAGGGCTCGGGAGAACCTGCCCAGCTGGAGCCAGGACGCGCTGCAGCCCTCGCTGCCGTGGGCTCTGCATCCCGCTGGCAGCACTGCTTGCAGGCTGTGTGCTGCAAGGTGTCCTGTGCCTGCAGCTGCTCTTGAGGGAGCTTCAGAAGCACTCATCCCCCTTCCCCTCTCCTTCCCATTTCCTAATTTATCTTCTAGAAGGGGCTGGAGGACAGACTGTCTGCCTGAGCACTGCCTGGCACCAGGTGGGAGGTGATGGCTGTGTCCCAACCTGTGCCCATCCAAAGGGAGCCAAGCATACCCCTGTGATGGAATACATGTCCTGTGTGCTTCCATCATATGTGTGCTCACACAACTGGCTTTGTGCCTCACCCTTTCAGCTTCTGCAATTGCATTTAACAAACTGAAGCCTGAGGTTTCACCCCAAAAAGAACAAAGCCCTCCTGGATGCACGACAAGGTGTCATCTGTGAGTGGCACATTGCAGAGAGGCAAATCCTGCACTGTGTGCACTGTCTGCATCCACCCACTCCCAGTTCTTTGAAGGACTTGTCTGTGCGCTGCTTTGAGGTGTGGACAGTGTTCAACGTGGGCACAAACTGATTTTTGCCTCACATGCCCTGGTGGTGCTCAGTTTCTGTCTAAACCACTGTTGGACATGAGACTCAGTTACTGGAATCTTCAGAAATATCAGCATTAATACCACTTGTGTTTCAGTGATCTTTCACAGTAGTGCTTATGCTTTTGGAAGTAAAGATGGAGCCCTGTGGGAAAAGGGGTTTGCAATCAGGTCCCAGTTTTGCCACAGCCCTTCCTCTCTGACTTTAGCCAGGTTCATTCTCTTGACATCTTGAATTTTCCTAATATTACTATCGTGCTTTAAAAGCTATGGGGAAATTAGGCAATGAATATTTGTTGGGTTGAAATCCCTAAGAGGGACTTAGAGATGTTTTGTAATAGCGGCACAGAAACATTCTGAGTATGGAGAACCACACCAAGGTATGGTTGTGATCCTGCTGCTTAAGCCCGGCCTGTCCCACTGTGTAGGGGCTGACTGTGGCTCATAAGAAGCCCTGGTGCATCACTGATTTTGGTTTTAACATATTGAGAAAGCCTGTGTCAGTAGAAAGGCCTCAACTCCTTCCCCATTTTGACCAGAAATCCTGCCAGTRGTGGAGGATATGGTTTGATGGACATGGAGTTACTCAGTTGAAGATTGGACTTGATGATCTTGGAGGTCTTTTCCAACYTTAACGATTCCAGGATTCTGTGAATTATCTCAGGAAAGGCTCTGCTCTAGGCATATAGTTAAGCTAACTGCTTAACCCTGAAAACWTTTGGTTATGTGCTGAAACTCTAAGGAATCTGAGTAACCATGGCCTATGGTTACAGGCAAGTTCCTCTGCACGGAAGTGCAAAAAACTCCCCCATACGTGTGTGGGATCCCCCAAAACCAGCACAGCCTCCTGTCTGCTCAGGCTTTGAGCCCTTTGTCCACAGTGCTGGTTGCAATTGGCTTTTGCAGCTTGTCCAGGGGAACTGAACTGGGACCCTCAAGTGATCCCACTGAGCTGTGGCCTGCTGAGCAGAGAGGGGACACTGTTTTCTTCCCAGGAAGAATCTGGAATACTGCAAAATGTGCAATGTTTCCCTCCCTATGTTTTCCTCCCTCCATGAACCCATCTCATCCTCCTTTCCTCACTTCTTTCATTGCTGGGATGCAGTGCAGGCAGGGCATGCATGTGAGGAGCTCCAGCCCCAGGTGAGGAGGTCAGGGGGCTGTCAGCAGACACCTGCCCAAGGAGGGCACGGGATCAGGGAGCCCAAACATTGGGATGCTGCTTTGGTTTTCTTTTTTTTATAGGCTCCTCTGTGACCACCAACAGCTCTGGAAACTGCCCTTTATTTCCAGTTCATTGCTCCCTAAACCATTGGCTTTGCAAAAGTATTGCAGAGGTTGATTCACAAAAGTGCTCTGAGGCCTTGGGTGTGAAATATTGTGACAAAAGAAGGCATTCCAGCTCTTTATTGCATCGCACATTTTAAATCATGGAAAATTGGACTAAAATACAGTAAATTTAGCATAAAAAGGACTGTTTTCCAATTGCCTGTCAGGATCCCTTCAGCCTCATAATTGTTTTCGTGTGAAGCAATGAGTGTAATGCCTGTTGATAGTTGTTTGTTCCCTTGTTGTCTCGAAGTTGCTGGAAACAATTTACAAGTTACTCTTGCTTAACGTCTAGGAAGAGAAGAGGATGCAAAATGTTTACTTGTTTCTTCTTGGTAAAGAGTTGATTCCTGAAACAACAGACTGGGCTAGGTATGGTTTGAGCCTTGCTGTTGGCTTTGGGGGTCGAAGACTCTGGCCCTTTGTGTGCCCACTGCTTCTGCCATGAGCAGAAATTTGGGTGTCAGGCTCGAGTTCCCTTTGCTGTGCCTGCGTGTTTCAATGCCATTTGTGCCACTCCCACCACAGAAAAAGGTTGTTGTTGAAAGAAACATTACCTGAAGGACAGAATCATTTACTCTTTGATGAAGTCAGCACAGAGTGTTTTCCCTCCAGTGTTTGGTACAGTTCCACTCACTGGATCTGCTCTCCTGCTGGTTGTGCTGCTGTCCCTTTACTGCCAAATGCAGCGTTTTGCTCACCTTAAGCAAATTTGAAGATGATGTTCAAACACTCTTTGATCAGCCAGGGTTTGTTTTCACACCTTGTCTTCCTGCATTGACTGGCCAGGGTGGATGGGGGCCTGAGCAATCTGTTTTGGGGGCGATACTCCTGCCCATGGCAGAAGGGGGTGCAACTGGATCATCTCTAATTCCCTTCCTATCCAAACCACTCTGTGATTCTGTGACTGAGGAATGGCATTTGGAACTGCACTGCAGTGAAAGAGCTTCCGAGGGTTTTCTAAACCACAGCCTCCCTTCACAACCTGTTCAGGGAAGACAGCTAATGCTGTGGGGAAGGTGTGACCATCTCCTGGGGACTGCACAGCTCCCACAGCACTGGAAGCATCACCATTTGCTCTGTTTGACTCCCAGCAGACAGTCTAATTATATGAAAAAGCATTGCTCTCCATTTGGTCAGAAGATGTATTCTGAGCAAATTCTACCTAATGCTTTCCTGATTTGTGTGGTTTTTGCTCTTTTTTCTCCCTCCCTTGAGCTGGACAGCAATGTGGTCTTAGTCCAGCAATCAAACATGAAAGCGAGCCCATATGTATAAAGTACCCTCCTCTTGCTGGAACTCACCCAGAAGAGACAAATTGTCTTCATACAGGGGGTCTGGATTTGTCTCTCTTCCCATTGAAAACAAGAAAAAAAATCTGGCATGAGAAGTGCCTTGGAATAGGGGCCATGCAGTGGCCAGTGGTGGGCAATGCCAGTGGTGCTGAGCTGTGCTGCCAGACCTGGGAGCTCAGGGATGCAGTGAGGCCTTTGGAAAGCCAGCACAGGGCAAGTTTGTGCTAGGAACGGGGCTGTCACTTGTCCCCTTGTGCCCCAGGGTTGGCAGCAAGCATATTGGATGAATGTCTCCCAGAGAAGGCTTTCAAGCCTTTATTTGAAGTCCACACCTGGCTTGACCCGAAAAACTCAGCCAGTGGGCAGGAAAGCAGGGATTCTGGGATTGATGGTTCAGAAGGGGCCTGGAAGCTCCTGGTGTTTTTGGGGGTGCAGTGACATGGTGCTGACTGAGCTATGGGGAAGTCACATTGCTGCTGTTTGCCTTCTAGGTTTTGCTGCCAATGAACTTTCCAAGGCTGGGTTAGATGGAGCTCTGAGCAACCTGGTGCAGTGGAAGCTGTCCCTGCCCATGGCAGGGCGGGAGGAACTAGGTAGGCTTTGAGCTCCCTTCCAACCCAAACCATGATTCTCTCTAGAGGGCTCTGGATTTGAAGATGTTGGAGAGCAGCTCTACATCTGCTGGAAGGATTGGGAAGTTTTGCAGAAGGCAATCTGTGGGAGAAATAGGTGGATATTCTTGGGAAGAAAAAAAACCCCAAATCTCACAGTTTCTATTTAAGCTCTGTTCAAGATGACTTCTGCAGCTCATGGTAGAATTGCCAGCCTGGAAGTGTCAGATGGAGCAGATAGTCCTGTGGGATTCCCTGGCCTGGCAGATTTCCTCTTCTAAAGCTGGAATTCTCTGGCCTCACCTCCTTTCAAATGCAGACCAAACACACCCTGGCAGTGACTTAGACATCAAAGCTGGGCTCTCCTTCCATGTGTTCCTTTGGGCCCAGCTCCCTGTGTGGCTCTCTGGGCGCTGCTTCCATTCCAGGACTGAGATTCAGACAGGCAGTGCTGGCTCTTGCACACAGCTCTGGGCCTTCCCACCTTCCTCCTCCCCACCAGGCATGCACACTCAGGCAAGGAGCACACTCCTGCCTTCCCTCTGGCTCACAGAGGAAATCCATGGGGCAACCCCAGCCTTTCCAGCCAGGCCACCCGCCCTAGCAGGGACGGATGCGGTTGTGTTTGAGGTTGAGTCAGCTTCCTCCCCACCTCCAGCCTGTGCTGCTCCAGTGGCTTGGTGCCTCCTGTCTGTGTGCTGGGAAGAGGAGCCCAGGTCCCCCTTTTCCTGTGGGAAGGGAGACCCAAGCCAGTGCCCCCTTGTGCTGACAGTGGTGCTGGGAGGGCGGCAAACCCACYGGCCTGGGGGTCAGAGCAAGGGGCTTGGCCTTGTGAGCAAAAGCCACACTAAATTACAGGAGTACTGAGAGCTGTGCCACTATGGGCAAGGGCAAAACACAGTTATTTGTCAGGGTTAACCACTGCCATGGAGCTGCAGCRGGCAGCTGGGAGCTGCGGCGCAGCCACCACTGCCGCGGCCTCTCCGAGCGCGTGGCCACGGGCGCTGTCACTCGGGAAAACAGCTCAGGAATGTTTCCTTCCCCTACACCTACCAGCTGCACCTTTTAACTGGGACTGTGTACCTAGTGGTGATTTAACACATGGTGAAATATTTGGGGAATGGCTCCGTCAGTGGACAGCCAGGCAAGGGAAATCCTGCTTTGGACATAGACGCTGTGTTTTCTTTGCTCAGCTCCTTTTCAAGTCTTGCTTTGTTCCTTTTGATTAGCCCCTCTCAGAGAGCACCCTCCTTCAGGACATCATTATCCACAGGCTGATTTAAATTGGGGTCACCCTTAATGAGGCCACATTGTATTTCAATGCACTGTTCTTTTCTCCCCACGCTGGCCAGAGGTTCTTCCCATTCCTGTCACTGCATCCTCTCAACCCAGAGAGACTCCTCCTGTTTCCACACTCTTTCTTGGTGTTTCCCAGGCAGCCTGTAAGAGGAGAGATGTGTAGGAGAACCGATGCACTGAATTCAGATGTGGTTACTGCTGCAGGGCAGTAGAGGCAGACTTTGCTGTTTCTCCAAGTTGTCATTTGCTGGTTGTACTGGAAAGCTGGGACATTTGCACATGAGATGGAGCTCTGCTTCTGCCTCCTGGTGGGAGCTGACTCCTGGATGGAGATGTCATGCCAGGCTGGATCCCCTGTCCTTTTTGGGATAACAGGAGCTGCAGCAGTGCTGGAATGCTGCTTAAGGTTTGCCCTCATTTTTGGCAGGCAGGAGGTGTATGAATCCTGGCTGCACTGTGATTGGAAGGTGCTCCCCGTTGAGTGCTTGATGGTAAACTCTGCCAGAAGCAGTGGGATACAGGAATCCCTGTGTCCGCATGGTGCAGCTCATTTGCACTTCTCCCATTTCCCTACCCGGCTCAGGGAGCCCTGCTCAGGCAGATGGGGCTTTTCCAAGGCCAGCTGTGCCCCAGTTCTGTGTTTCATGGCTCAGCAAGATCCCCTCAAGAGCTGCCCCTGGGAAGTGTGGAAAGGGGAATGGCTGCAGCTTGGATTTGGGGACAAGGGAATGGGCTAAGCACAGCAAATGGGCTAAGCACAGCTGTGCAGAGGCACGAGCCAGCCTGGAATATGGTGCCTGGACTGGGAACTGGTTCCCAAGCCTTCTCTGCTCCCCAAACTTTCTGACTCACATCCTGTATCCACCACCACGGTGCGCACATGCTGTCTCTTGCTTCAGGCATGTTTCAGAGTCTTACCAGAGTCCTCCTGAAATCCATAAGYGAAGCACTGTTCCACTGTAAGCAAAGCATTGGTCAGACCCATAATAAACAGCAAGCTCTGACATTTAACACATGTAATACTGTTTGCCCAGTTTTAAAAAGGAAATATTATCTAAGCCCTTCTCTGAAGACTAGAGCCACCCACGCTTAGCTGTGCTCAGTTTGGCCACTCTGACCTGTGCAATATTGCTATCACCTCCAGAATATAACATTCTGAACCCCTTATAAATTGTGCAATGTACTGAATGAAAAGTTTCTCTGTGTGCTTAAAAATCCCCCACCCCACTCCCAGATCCTTTTTGTGATAGAGAATAAATAAAGAAAAACTTTATAACTCCTTGAACTGATAGAAAATTAGCACGGTCATAAAAGCCCTCTGTGGCTTTAGCAGTGCAGCTGAAAAGGAAAAATGAATAAACCTGCCACTCATAAAGTAAGGGGCAGAGCTGAAGAATGACTGCTGCCATTTTAGGCTCCTGGCCCTTCTCCCCCCTGTGCAAGAGCAAAAATAGCCTMATGCCCTGTGCAGGAGGCAAGGAAGTGCTCTGCTCTGGGACCCTTCCTGCAGGCACTGCTGTACAGCACATGACTTGAGGATATCCTAAATTAATTTACATAGACATATAAATATAAGCATGTGTGTGTTTTCTGTATGAAATATGAAACCAGTGATTTCTTAGCCAACCCCTTAATTTGTCTGAAACAGCACAGGCATAATGGAAACTGCCCACACATTTTTCCATTGCAAGTTACAAAGGTAAAGAAGCGGGAAATTGGTGACAGAAAAACACATGCTCCTTCAGCGGGCACAGAAATGCCACGGAGCCAGGTGGCAACACACACTCCCTCCAGTTTGCTGGGAAAAGTGTCATGTTCACTCTGGTGGTCTTCCTGCTGATGCTCTCCCTCCTCAGCGTGCTGGGCTCTGTGTGTTTGGAGGGGAGGGAYGTGGCCGCGCTGGTGTCTGTGCAGGTGGATGCAGTGGGCATGAATAAATTCCAGTTTGTCCGTATCTGTTTTGCAGGTCTCCTCCTCAGGTTGAGAAGGAGCCCTGCCATGTCAGTTCCCCCTGTGTGGTGCTGCATGGTCCTGTGGGCGACAGTGGAGCTGCAGAGTGGCTGTGCCTGGCTGGGTTGTGAGCAGGCTCCCTGCCCTGACAGCTCCCTGCCCCTCTAGGAGCAGCTGGGCCAGGTTTCTGCGCGCTCTGTCCAGCCTGACCGTGACCTTCTCCAGGGACGGGTGAGTGTGTGACTCAGCCAAAGCCACACTGCTGTAAGCCATGGGGGCTGCTGGGCAGCTCCAGGGGTGTCCTGCTGGAGAAGGAAGGAAGGGGAGAAAGGGAAAGCCTGGGGAACACCAGTGGCTCCTCAGAGGGGGCGGCTCCCTGGGCCACCACTCAGCTCGGCCTCACTGCCCTCCCTCCACCAACAAGGGAGACACCACAAATAAGACACCGCGGCATTCAGGCCCTGCCATTCAGGCAGGGCAGATTCCTCAAGAGAAAAAGTAACTTTCCCCCTTTCCTGCCTTCAGCTGGCCCCACTCAGATGTGTCAGGTGCATCAGCAGCTCATTGCAGCCAGCCCTACAACCTCACTGTGATTGCTGTATCTGGAACAGCCCCACGAGCTCACCAGCATTTTTCCAAAGAATGCCTTGTGTTGACAGAGCTAACCAGTGTGCACAGCAGGAGGGGGGAAAAGCAGCTGGTAACTAATGCAGGGCTGTGGGGATTCGTGGATGTGTGCATGGTTCTGGTTTTCTCTATATTGTCCTATAACCCATATGCATCACTGTGGGTTATGTTAGTGGAATTTTGCTGCTCAGCAGCTGTCTGGGCAATGTGAAGCCAGGCCCACTCATCCTTTTAACCATCAAAGGTACAATTCAATCCATTTACGGCTGCCTCGGGGCACTGCTCCACACATCTTTCACAGCAGCTGTGCCAGCTTGATTCATTCCCACCAACTTGACTCAGAAGCCATGCTCTAATCTGTATCTGCTGATTGATCGGGGGTTAAAAATAAGTTGGATGACTTGACTGGTTCCTTGTTTCAGTTCCCCTGCTCAGTTATGCTTGTTTCAATCCCCCCCATGTCTTTGGTTGAGTATTCCAATATGTCTTTTCTGTGGCAACGTAAGAAACATAACAACAGCTTCTCCTCATCACCGCCCTGTGCCTGGGAATGTGAGCCACAAACCCTTCCTTGGGCCTTGCTCTAATAGGAAGAGTTCTGTGCTTAAAAGATGGAGCTGAATTTGGCCATGGTAACCTCCATCTCCTCGCTAAAGTCTACTACACAAAGGTATTTGATGTACAGTTTTGGTCACTGGAAAGGAGATAAAGAAAACAGAAAATAAAATAAAATAAGCAGCCCGGCTCTGAATGGATCACAATTTATTATGAAGTAGGACAGACTTTGCTTTTAATAAAGACTGTTACTTGGGAGAACAGACTATCTCAATCTGCTCTCYAGGACTCATCCTATGAAACACCTGGTAGGTCCTATCAGAAGTTATTTGGCTCCCTCAGAGTTTCCAGCCTTGGCAAATTATGAGCAGTAGGACTTGAAACTTTGTGCGTCATTTCATTTATTAGAATAATTTTTCCTCTTCCCCGACACTTTATGTGCTATGTTCTGTATTAATAGTGTAGTAGCATTTCTCAATAGCACCATAATTTACTAATCCAACAAAGGGCAGGGATGTGTTTTATATGTCAAGAATTGTGACCAATGCTCTCATCTCTCTCCCAGAGAAACCTGAGAATATTGTTCCCCCCCACATTAGGAAGTAAGAAGCAGAGCTTTCTCCCTGAAAATACCTGTCTTCCCTGTGAAGTGATCCTGGAGTTCCTTGTGCCTTTCATCCATCTGCTGTCAATTTAACTGGCTCCATGAGCTAGTGGCGCCTTCGTATGACCTTGCAAGCATTTACAAAATCTGGTTTCTATAAAAAAATAAGGGGTGATCCCTATGTTTACCCTCTTTCTCAACTAACCATGTTTTGTTACTACCAGCTTGTGCTAGAACATATCCACGTCCTCCCCACCAGCTCAGGCCTGGATCTGGGATGCTCTGATGCCTTGGCCAAGTTCTCCAGCTGCCGAGGTGACCTCAGCGGAGCCGTCGCTGGCGCAGATGTGCGGCGGCTCTGCCCGGACCGCTGCGTTTCTGGAGACCTGGAGCACGCTGCTGGGGCTCTGCAGCCCAGCAGATCTGGCAGAGCCTCCAGCACGGCTCAGACTGGGTGTGCACGGCCCAGACTGCCTCTGAACCCCTGGCTGGCACCGCCTGGGCAGACAACACACAGCTGGCCCTGCCCGGGGGCACCACGCACGTGTCCGCCCGTGAGCTCGCAATCAACTTCACCCCAGAGGCCACCAGAGACACAGAAAAGATTTACAGGAAGCCATAGAAGGGTTTGGGTTGGAAGGGACCTTAAATGTCATCTATGTGTGTCTGTATATAGCAGAAGGAATTGCCTTTTATGTCTGTCTCGAATCCTTGCGCTCGGACTGACAGCGATGCCGGCCAGCTTTAACTCTGTGTGAGGTTCCACAAATGTGTGTCAGACCACATAACCCCAAAACACGCATTTCTCTAGCGACATTTAGCCTTGGTTTTCCAAATGAACACACTGACTTGCAGCAAGGCAGTCTTTCACAGGATGGAACTGTATTTATTTACCCAGGGTGTAACTTTAATCTTTCGTCAGAATGCAGATATGAGCTGCTTTATGACAGTTTGTAAACTTGCACTTTATAAAAATTTGGAAATAAAACCTTTGCCTAACAATAGTTGTGCTCTTGGAAATCAAGTTCCATCTACAGAAACCTTTTATGTTAGAGATACATCCCACATGTGAGTCATWGTTACAATTCAATAAATACTTTACAAAAATAACGCTAGCTTTTTTTTTTAAAAATTAAGACACTTTAAGACACCAATAGTTCCTCCCAGGAAGCTTCCCTTAAAGAATAGCTTCTGCTGTAGGACACTGCATTCAGCATGAGAAAAGCGGGGGAAAAGAGCTGGTTGCATCTTTCATCCCAGGGAACTTGTGGATTCCAGTTTTACTGTTCTCTAAAATAATAAACTTCCTTTTCTTAAAAGAAAGAAACAAGCAGATCCAAACATTCTTCATATTAAAAATCTGGGAAGGAACTGTGATCTTTTTGGTCCTTTGACATGGATTCCTTCTCTGCCCTCACTCCTCCAAAGACTTACAGCATGCTCAGTTCACAGGTTCACAGCTGCTCTGGAAGCCCCAACAGCTGCAGCTCCGTATCAGAGATGTCTCCAGGAGGGGGCTGCTTGTAACTCTTGCAGAACCACTGCACCAGGACATTTTCTGGCCCGCAGGAAAACCACAGCTACATCTTCCTGCAAGCCTACCCCAGGTGGACTGCAAATACCTGAGCTAGAAGGTAACAGGAAGAAATCCAAGAGAAACATCGGTAGGGATTTTCTATATTCACTTTTGACTGTTACCCTTCCAAAAAAAATTCTTCCCTCCTTAGGTATGACTGGTCATGAAACCAATTATAGAGAAAACTGATGCTGTAGGTGCATTAATCATGTAAACCATTCCCATATGGAAGAGTACATTCTTCAATCCTATTGTTTATAACAACTTTTAAGTATGTGCCTCCTCAGCTGGGGCCTTGGGGCCTGATGGTGATGGCAGCTACCCCCCACCCCCTTCATTAGGTTACAGATGGGAAATAAAATGAAATGCACATTATTACATGAACGTTATTGCAGTATAAAATCCTATCAGGACGAGACTTATGTATGTCTGTATGCAAAAATAGGTGTGTGTGAGACAGAGAGATATGTGCTTATAAATTACACACACTTGAAAAATACTCATGTATTATATTACAACTATATACATTCATTAGAAAGGAACTGACCGACCCCTGTCGAGGAGCCAGTGCAGCAGCCACCACCAGTTCTTTGGCATCCAGGAAACGAATGCTATTTTGCATGTGAAGAAAAGGAAAATCTTCTCAGTATTCCCTTGCTTCTTGAAACTGCCTGTAGTAGTCCTCGTCTGAGGGGTTCTCCGTACACTTCTGCCCGTTGTTGGGAGGCCGGGCTTCGTTGTAGCGGCTCCAGTCCCCCTTGCATATGATCCAAGGCAGAATGTCCACTTTGTAGTGGAGCTCTGCTGAGAATTCGATGCTGATCAGGTTGGGTGTCCCTGCCCCTTTGCCCCTGGTGATCAGCTGCATGTTGTCGTCGTAGCAGCAGTGCTGTGCCGCCAGCGTGGTGCTCTCCAAGGACAGCATGGAGCGGATGCAGTACCGCGCCGTGGGCTTGTAGATCTCCAGCTTTTCCTTCGGACCACTCGCATCCTTCCAGCGGAAGTTCTTCCTCTTGAGCCGGTCAAAGATTTCAGCAGTGCTGTAGGCAACTTCTCTGGGGTAGGAGCATGGGCAGCTGGGGAGGTCGTTGACCACTTTGTGCATGTATTTCTTCAGGAACTCGCTCTTGCAGCTCATCCATCTCTCACAGCTATCAGTATCTGTTTCAGGGCAGGAAATGGAAACTTAAGATACATTAAGCAGCATCCCAGTTGGTGTGATCAGTGACAGCAACTGAGTCAAGTGTAACTGTTCAGCACTGTTGCCCTGATTTTTAAAGTTTTTCTAAGCCTYCTGATGTTKACATTCTTGTAACAAACTTTCTCACACACTTTATGTAAATAACTTATTGCTTTGCATTCTTTTATGGAAGGAGAGAAATTTAATAGAGTGTTGGTTTGTCCAGTGTCATTGGAGAGGTGGCACTGTCACCCTCCAATCCACTGTCACTTTTAGAAATCTATAAGAAATTAAAAGTTCTCTTTTTACCATCAGAAAGCTGTGTGTCCGTGTTGCGTTATTTTGCGTCCTACAGTGACACAGCACCAGTGCTCTGCTGCAGAAAGAAAGGGCAGCCACAGTTTGCTGCCCTGCCCACAGTGTATTACTGTGCTGTCCTGTCAGATACAGAAATCACCGGTGACTGACTTCAGGGCTAGTCTCAGCTGCAGGGCAGAACCAGGCCAGTAGGAATCTGTGACACTTTTTCTACCCAGCAAATTCTAATTAAGCTACTGATATCAGCACAAGAGACATTACCATGGGTTGGTAAGCAGCAGAAAAAGGGAAATCACAATGATTTGGTGCCAGTCTCCAGTTAGAACCCTTAGTCAGAACACACTCAACAGGAAAAATGGCAGTCAGATGATGAAGGATTAAGTTTCAGATGATGCTAGAGATTCCAAGATAGCAAGCAAGGCCTGTACTACTCTTTCTAAAGTACATTTTAGACCCTAATTCAGTCTTTCTTTAAAGAACAAATACTTTTTTCTATTTGCTATTCACTTTTCAAGCATCAATATCTCAAACATGGAGACTGACATATTATCTGGCAAATGCAGCCAGAAGTGATTCAGGTTCTGAAAGGACACATGTGACAAAAGATCAGAGTGGCTGTACATCAGCAGGAGTTTATGGTGCCAGAGGCATGATGCATAGCTGGGATTAAAGAGATTTGTAAACCAGTAGCATATTTAATACCAGCACTTCATTATTTTGCAAGACACTTGGGAAAATCCAGGTAAATATCTCCTACCTAAAACATTATTTAAGGTGTCTATATCATCCTATGGGCTGTCAAAAACTGCCTGCACATGCTGCTCCCGACTTTAACAGGACTCTGCAGGAGAGAAACTAACTGGGACCTAAAACTCTTACAGCACACATTCTTGCAAAATATTTACTTAGTGATCTGTGTCCTGTTTTTCTATCTCAAAGAGTCTCATCCTGGCTGTCATTAACTATTGTGCTCTGCTCTCCCATAGCAGGGAGGTGCTGGGTTACACTGTTTATTCAATTAATCCAGCATCCAGTGTCTCTGAGTGGCCACACTGTGGTTTCATCGAAGGGATGAAATCAGAACATTGCAGTTGTTGGACTGAGTCTTAGCTAGTTCAGAATCAAGCCATGCCCTACAAATTTGCTTTGGCTACTCCCACTGCAGCACACAGAGCTATAAAAGCAATGCAAGCTCATAAAAGTCACTGTCTTTTTATTATTTTTAATTTTTCTGATGTGACAGCTGTATTCTTTTATATCAAATGAAAATGCTTTTATAGGGTCTTCCATTCGAGGATATTTAATCAAAATAATAAAGTGTTTGATTCCCACCCCTCCATTAGTGTGGAGTCTTACAGCTCTTTTCTGAATTAGGACAACAAATAACCCTTTTATGATGAAACAAGCACAGAACTTAAGAGGAGAAAGATTCTATGACCAAAGCAAATTTTCAGATCACAAAAGTGAGCAAGATAACAAACGGCTGCTACTAAATGCTAAACTCAGTATCTCGATCCCACAGGACTAAGAAAACCCTAAGGAAGTCTCTTATCTGTTACTGAAGGATTGGCTAGGCTGCTTACCAACTTCAAACAGTTTGGTTGCATTGAAGTCTTCACTCCCTGCAAGCAAGCTGACTTCTGTGGCAGCTGTCCGGAAGGTATCTTCGATCCCTAAGACAAACACGGGTTAGTGCTGCTGGTGCTTCCCCACTCAAACACAATGGAAGCAGCTGCCTCCTCGCCTCCCCTTCTTCCCCAGGCTCTGCCAGGCGCTTTGTTTTGGCAGGGAACCATTCTGAAGCTGCTGCTGCACTGTTCTTTTAAAACCATAATGACCAAGGAAGCTGTGCTGTTACTAAGGTAAAACAGAGCGTCAGGGCTGAAGGCAGGTGAGGAAGCTCATCTCTGCATGTGGGCAACCATTTCTCAAGGAAGAATGATGCTGGTACAAGAAGACTGATGCTTGTTGGTCTCTCTCAGTGCTAGGTAGTTAAAAGGTGTGAGCAGGCAAGAGATAACCAATCTCTCCAAAGAATTCCATCCCCATCACTTACAGCTGCCAAATAATATATCAGGATCTCAACATATCAGGATTTACCAGCAGCCTCCAGTTAATTGTTTGCTACCAGCTGACAGAGAGATTGCCAGAAAAATGATCTTGCCAGAGCAAACATCCTTTTGTTGCTGCTTTAGTTCAGCCTATTGAGGTGCCTAGCATTTCTGTGCCATGCAGGCTTAACACAAGTAGGTTTTAGGGTTTTTTTCCCTTTCCTCTCCATTGAATTAMAGACCTCTAAAGAGAACTGGAAGATCTTTAATATGTGATAACTATATGATTAATAATGAAGTCTATTCACCATCCATCTTCTTGCCAATGAACTTTCTCCTGATCTCCTGAACTGGGGCATAATAGTGGCTTGCAAACCTTCAAAACAGCCTCAGGCCAATTTTCAACAAAATTATCATAGAGTTTTGCCTTAACTCCAGCACTAGATGTAGAATAATAGATACCCAAGAACCCATTACAAGGCAGTAATTCACTGCTGGAATTATAAACAGCAGAAGCTGAGCTTTGACCTTGTAATTTCGAAAATGTCAGCACAGCATCAAAGAGTGAATATATTTTGCTTGCTGATCGTTGGAGGTCTGTTGTATGACATAATATATTCTTTCAAGTTTGCCACTTTTTGGTGCTAGCTGGTAATAAATACTAGAGAATATAACTGGGGGTTACTTGCTTTMTTCTGGAATTAACTCCTTATTATTGAGGTTTTAGGATGCATGAGAGCATGCAGAAACATCTTTCCCTGAACTGCCTCGCGGTTGTTGCTTTGCAATGGAGACATGGATCTATCTGCTAGTCAGAAACTTCTCTCCAACTCTCTCACCAAGTCTTCTAAGTCTCCTCTCCAACACTGCTGACATTTTATTTCCCATTAAAAAAAGCCTGACCTCCAGCTTAAAAATTTCTGCCTTTCTGAGTCATTAAGTAAACTGAGAGTAATGCACACCACCACAACTTATGTTTTCACTTCTCTCTGATCTTGGGAAGTAATGAACTTGCACCTATCCCCTGCATTGTGGCAGCTACTGCATGACAAAGTGGTCTAAATTTAAACACACAGCAACATTCAAAAAACAGTTTTCCATAGCAGCTTCAAATTTTCATGATGTAGGCTTGAGTGCTCAGCTCTGATTTTGCCAAAGTGAAGATGGTAAGTGTGTGATGGTAAGGACACTTCAAAACGTCAAATCCTGTGAATAGGTAGGAGCTAAGGCTCCTTGGCCGTATTKTCTGAATATATTCAAGCCAAAACTATACATATCTTCATCCCTCTTCACAATGCAAGCAATGCCATCTCCCTTCACATCAAAACAAGAGCTCACTGAGGTAACAGCACAGCCAGTTGGAAATTCTAAAACAGCTCCAAATTTGTTTCAAGGGAGTAGATCACACCCTTTAGAATACAAAACACCCATGCACAAAAATGACTGCCAGGACCTACAGAAAGCCCGTACTTGTCTTTTAAGTCCCAGGGGATGATGTCTTTTAAGTCCCAGGGGATGGTGGACTGCATCTAGCAGCGCATCACTACTACGAATAAATGGCGTTGAAAATCTCTTTTCCCCGCCGCCACCCTTACCTTGCCACGGAGCACACAGCCCCCAGGCTCTGTGTGCAGGAGGGCCCTCTCCACCCCTTTGCACCCATCCCTGCTCCCCCTGGCAGCAGTTCCAGGAGCAGTTCCCACCTGGGCAGCTGGGCCTGTCGCAGGTGCGGGACTCGGTGGCGGTGCAGGCGTAGCCGCAGGACCGGGTGCGCTTCTGGCTGCCGCTGCCGCAGGTGATGCTGCACGGGGACCAGGGGCTCCAGTCGCCCTCACCGTCCATGTAATCTGTTCACAGGACAAATGCGAGGAAGGAAATGAGGAAACAAAACTCCTGCTACCCAAAAACTACTGTGTGGTGGTTTTTATTAAGCAGGYAAAGCACGAATGGAATCCAGATGTCTCTACCTGAAGCCGGGGCCGAGTGCCAGGCGTGAGCCTGCTGCTTAAATGGTTTTCACACTTGGTGCTCCTCAGGGAAATGCACGCAACATTATGTGAAAAAATATTTCCTTTCTCTTTTGACCTTTTGGCTGCTGAGGAACCTCAGCTGCAAAGCTGGGTCGTGAACTAACAGTACACATCTATTCACGTCATTTCCCTGCATACAGGAATGTGTTTGTGGACCACAGACTAATCAGGCAAAGGATAAATTGAGTTTTCTTTTTTGTCTTTTCAAAGCACACAACAGTACTCAGTTTTTGGGCAAGTTGCATGTTATGGGAAGCTAAGGGTCATGAGTGAAAATCACAATTTTGTTTTTCAGTCCCTTGAACGGGGAACAGATATTTCAGGAACCCTACAATAAGAACAGGGATCTGCATGCTTTTCTTGCACCAAGAACAACATGCAATATTTAGTGTGTCATGTGAATTATTACATAACATCAAATCTGACTATTTACTAGAAGAAACCTTATGAAAAAGAAACATGATTTTGTTTTCTTCTGGCAGAGAGGCAAAGGCACTGGACACCAAAACAAAAAGCTGATGTGCTGTGAGTACCTAAACCCTTCAGAACCAGCTTCCTTTGTGCGCTGTGTAAACTATTGCACATCCCACCATGTGAAGGCCACCAAACAAAGCCCATGAACCTGTCCCAGCTTTCTTGCCTCCCCACTGGCCTCCCTAGCTGAGGGAACATCTGGCTTAATGGTTTTCCCTGCAACCTACAGGAGATATTTTATTGAGATCATAACTTGCAGCTGTAGCTCCTTTGGGTTACACCGCCACTGACAGCAAAGCAAAATCTGGTTTAGTGGCTCTGAGGCAGCCCTGCTCTATAGCTCTAGGTGAGAGTACCTAAGCTACAGCAAAGCCAGGGAGGATCCCTGCCTTGCCTGGCCTCTGTGCTACACACTTTCCCCCAGGGCCATGCTGTCTGTGGGCTTCCTGAGCTGGTTAGCAGAACACGTAACTTGATTTGTTCCATATGCAACGACTGACAACAGCTCTGTGGGGTGCTATTAAGCATTTATTGCCAGGAGTATGGAAAGGTTATAGATCTCACTGAGAGCAAGCTGCCTGGATGTGAGCTCCTCGTGGCAAGGACCTTATGTGCTTCTCCTCCTTTTCTGACAGGGCTGATGATGGGAAGCCACCACACTGGAATCAGGTGTCTGCGGTGGGATGTGGGTGTGAACACGGCTAATGTCAGTGGGCAAGACCTGTGGTTCTGGGATTTGCCAGCAGGCAGGCACCACAACAGTCCAAAAAAGGCATCAGACGTCTCAGGAAAATGTGATCTGCCCACCATGCCTGGCCCTGCTCTTCTTCCCAGCTCCTTTCCAATCCTTTTATGCCCATGTGGCTGGTGAGGAGGAGGGCAGGTGAGCAGGCACAATGCCTGTCAAACAGATGCCCAGGAAGGGCAGGGAGAGCCCTTGGCAGTGGCAGGAGGGGAGAGAGACACACACAGGAAAGGTGAGAACATGTCAGTGGGTGGAACATCCACGCCCCTCAAGGGCAGGATCTGCTACTGCATCCTCCTGGACAGCATTTTAGGTTAGACAAAAGCTGTTTCCAGCTAGCGGGATGCTCTGGTGCAGCAGGGAGCTCTAGGATAATTTTTAGACCTACCCACCTCATGTTTACAGTGCACTATGAAGCACACTAATGAATATACCATGTTAGATTTTCAGCTGCATCTGAACCTATTCTTCTCATTTTCATATTTGTAATTCTTACTACGATTTTTCTATCACGATTAACTTATATGAATAACTACCTAAGATACGACTTCTTGCAAATAAACCCAGCCCACAAATAAATACAGGTGCAAAAAGAAGGGACAGATTTAATCTTCTGGCCAAAATATTTAATAAATATGTATGTGTTTAAACACACTTTTATTCCACAGTTTTTATTCCATTAAAAACTCTCTCTTGATTTTTAAGATTCTAGTACTTCAAGTCAGTCAAACCATGGAAGAGTAAGTTTGTTTTAGCCAGGCACTCTGCAGCATCTGGGGAATAACAASAGAAATGCCAGGGTAAAAGTAACACAGGGTAAACACCTTGTTCTGACTAAAAGTAATCTGTATTTACACACAAATTCAAGGAAGGGGCTTTTCCTGTGAGCACAGTTTAGCTCACCTCCCTTGGGTCATTCCCATGTGGATAGTCACAGCCTGTCAGGGCAGGGAATAGCTGTAGCTCTTCTCTGTTTCTAGTTTCTGCAACTATTTCATACAACAAGCTGAAAACAATTGTTTTCCCCATGACACATCTGGAAGAATATTACACACACAAATACACAATGTTCCTGCTGCACACGCCACTCCCCACACATGCACCAACATAACTCATCTTATTTGTGTATCCACCAAATGCTACCACGTTTCAGATCTTGCTTATTTATCCAATAGTTATATTCTGGTTCCCAAACCACCACAYGATTCTAAATTTGTACTTACCCTTACTCTAAAAATAAATGTGAAACCTTGTTTCCTCCACTTTTTTAAAAAAAAAGCACACGTTGGACTAAAAAAGGCCCTCTTCTGGGATAACTGGTATGATTTTCAAGATTATAGACTTACTAGTGGAATGCAGCTACCACAGCACAGCTTGTCCATTTGCACAGATTTGTATTTGAAAGCTGATGAACAAAAGCCACATGTTGAAAAACTCTGTTTTGCTTGAATCTCAGCCACGCCTCACCATCCTCGTTCCCCCCCAYGCTTGTTTTGGACAATCCCAGGATGCCCACGGGAGGCCTGGAACACAAACCCACCGTACTCTGKCTGCTCCTTGGACTGGAATGCCCGGTGACCGGGTGCATGGCTCTCCCACCCACCCAGGGGGTTTAGGAAGTTGCTGTCCTCAGTGGTGCTGTCGTATTTGTAGTCCTGGTCACCGCTGCTCATGCGAGTCAGAGTGGAGGACCTGTGCCACCAGCTCCTCCAGTCGGGCGACGGGGCTGGCCAGCTGGGCTTGCTGCCCTCCTTCTGCAGCTCCTTGTCTGGCTCTGGGTCAGGGCTGTCCACCACTTCAATGGTAACCTGTGGGATTCAGAGCAGACCAGGCCGACTGTCAGTGCCTCCTCTTTGTCAGGGGGGAAACTTTCCACACAGCAAAGACAAGGTGTGGTGTTGGTGAGGGTCCCCAGGACAAGGGAAGAGATGAATCTGACTCCATGTTCTCAGAAGGCTGATATATATTATATTGCATTGTATTGCATTGTATTGCATTATCTTGCATTGTATTGCATTGTATTGCATTATCTTGTATTGTATTATAATTATATTATATTATATTATATTATATTATATTATATTATATTATATTATATTATACTATATTATACTATATTATACTATATTATACTATATTATACTATATTATATTATATCGTATCATATATCATATAATATCATATCAAGAATACCATACTAAAACTATACTAAAGAAATAGAGAAAGGATGCAGACAGAAGGTTTAACAAGAATGAAGAACAAAAACTCGTGACTCCTCAGAGCCTTGACACAGCTGGCCGTGATTGGCCATTAAGTTAAAACAATTGACAAGAAACCAATGAAAAATGCACCTGTTGGTAAACAATGTCTAAGCCACATTCCAAAGTGGCAAACGCAGGGAGAAGCTGAGGCTTCTCAGCTTCCCAGGAGAAAATCCTGGGCAAAGAGGAATTTTCAGAAAATAATYACGGTGACAGACAAGGTGCTGCCTGGCAAAGGGGCTGTGCAATACCATGGGTTTGGCATGTTGTAAACCATATGTGGAATACTGAGCCCAGAGACATGCAGAGGCTGAGTGATTCCTTCTGCTACCTCTGCAGAATCAGACCTCGGAACCAAGGCTAGGAAAAATCCTGCACAAAATAATAACCCACGCTGTGCCTAAAGCCCTCCCAGCAGAATTCTCTGCCTTATGGGGAAAATGTGTTTAGAGCCTAACATGTATGACCAGGAAAAAGAAAACCAAAGCTGTGCTCTATGCTGAGGCTGAACTTGAGGCCAGCATGGAGCACACCAGTGTGCAGAGCCTGTTCCAAGGACTTGGGCTGACCCAAGATAAGCAAGGCCATGTGCGAGAAGGTCAAGGTGCAGAGCCCAGGTATTGCTGGGTTTCCATCTGTCTCGCCCCTCTGGCAGCAGCCCAGCTGTTACTGCTGCATGAAACCACACTTTGTGGCAGTGATGGGAGCCAGCAGCTCCTCTGACCATTGCTGAGTAAGCCACTTGCTGCAAAGCCCTTTAAAGTAGGTCCTTTTGTCTTGCTGGGAGAGCATAATGACCTGTTATGGTCAACCTGTTTATGGATTCTAACAGAAGCCCAGAACCAAAATTCAGAGTTTGCTGCCCAGTTCCCTCACAGACACCATAAAAGTCATTATCATTCTGCATAGGAGCAACCTTTGATTATTGCTTTCTGTGCTGAACAATGTGTAATTGTAAAACTCTTGGATAAATACTGTGTGTGCATATAGGTGGCCATTCATGTAGAAGCAGAGACTCTCCATCAGAACCCTTGGCTCTCTGAGTCATGCAAGCATTGCCTGGCCACAGATAGATCATAAAATGCTCTGATGCTTCA
Organism: Cardinalis cardinalis; assembly: GCA_014549065.1. Classification (NCBI taxonomy): domain Eukaryota; kingdom Metazoa; phylum Chordata; class Aves; order Passeriformes; family Cardinalidae; genus Cardinalis; species Cardinalis cardinalis. The sequence continues at coordinate 111,897 of JACDOX010000086.1, read as the reverse complement.
TGCTAATATGGTTCAGTGGTTACACTGGACTGGCTAAACAACCAGAAGTGACTGTCAGACATATCTATAATGTTTAATAGGTACAGAGGTATTCTCAGCATTTCAAGATGGTACACAATGAAAATAAGGTTGTATAAAACAGAAATAATGCATTGCTACGCTAAAAGTAATTTACACAGCTCTGTGGATGTGCATTGTACATAAAAGATTAGTTTTATATAATTGCTATTACTAAAATCACAAGGCACACACAAGAAAAAGAAAGAAAAGGTCACAGCTACCCGTGATCCACAGGCTGTGACACAGGAAGCAAAGCAGAACTGTTGTATCTTCAGAGCTGCAAACACAAACAATGCCCACACATCCCTTCTTTGGAGACAGGAGATTCTGAACCTATCTCATGCTTTGCATTTTACCATAGACCAGGCCATTGAAATGAAGAAACTTGCAGGCTACTAGGAAGCCCCACTGGGAAAAGAGCAAGAGCAAGGGAAAGTGCAGCTGTCAGCCTAATAGCTTCTTTACACAAAGGCTATTTCACTCCCAGCCTAAATATGGAATTGGAATGGTTACTTCATTAAACCTCAGTTTCTACAGACCAAGAATGAAAATGGATTTCATAAGCTTGAAAACATCAGAGTCAGTTCAGGGATTCAAAATTGCTACCTCTATCCAAGCAAAACAGAGTTTTCACAATAAATGAAAGGAAATGGCTTTACTGAGCAGCAAACACTGCCAGTCGTGGGGCTTTAGTACTCCCCACCTGGAAATCAGTACAATTCTAGTACTTTAGCAGCAAGTTCTTTTTAGGACCACACCAACTCTCTGAGTAATGACTCAGCAAAGTGGAAAAAAACAAACCCTCTGATTTAAAAAAATGATAATTGCTCCATATGCTTTGATAATCTGTAACTATATGAAAGTCAATCAGCATGAACTGGCATTATTTCAGCCAAGGACAATCTGAAGAACCACAAGAACTCGATTTTAAATAATTGATGATGCCAAGTCAGCTTAAGGAAAAGAAGGTTTGCAGGGACAAAGAAACATCTGCTGAGCTGGGTGAGGAAAGGCAGGTGGAACACACACACTCCCAGTGTCACCAGACCACACCAGACCTCCAGCAGTGCTGCCACTAACTTACTCCAGGAATGGAATATCTGTGCAATCAGCCACTTCAGTCTGTTTTTACCTCTGAGGAAGCTTATTAGAAAGGCCTCTAAAATGAGCTTTCCAACACACAGCCAACTTAAAAACCAAAAACACCAAAAGCAAAATCCAGTGTGGTAGTTTGATACAAATCTATGTTCCCCTCTGCACTGTTTCAAGCTTTGATTACCAAGGTGTTTATTGTGGAATAAAAATCATACAGTGAAAGAAATTCTGTAAAAGAATCCTGGGATAGTCTGAGCTGCCACTCTTGGAAATCAGAAGCCAGCTTCAATGGATTCTGGTGTTTTCAGGGAATTGGCTTAATGGACCTTCAAGAGGCACAATCCTAGTAATCCCTCTTTCACTCTATGACCCAGAAGTTAGGGCAGAATTGTGAGAAGAGACTGCTGCTTCAGTGAGCAATTGCTCAAAAATGAGCTTTCACTGAGTCCTTCCCAGTACTCACAGACAGAATTACAGTTTTAGTTCATGACTGCACTTACACATATGCTTGTGCACATACATGGCACTGAAATATGTAACTTGTGTGATCAGTTTCTATATTGGGGGCTGTTTAGAAAAAGGAATAAAGGATTCAGGAATTAGAGAATAAAGATCAAGAACTAGAGTAATACAAACCAGGCGTTTAGAGAAGCTCTGGAAAAGCTTTCATACTGTGTAAGTATTCCAACAAAAACATGTTCTCTTAAAAATTAAAAAACAGGTCTGGTTTAGCAGTTCTATCTTGGAGCCCATTTTAGAGGCTGACTTTTTCTTCCAGTGATTATCAAAACTGTAAAGATTTTTCTCAAGCTTCCCAAAATGTCTGTGGTAACACAGTTCTTGTATAAATCCACAGTCATCCCCAGAAGTATTCAAACCTAAAATAAAGCCACTTCTTTTATGGTTGTATGAGCTAGAAATAAGGACATTCATCTGAAAACTGTTAAAAACAATTGGCGTAGGCACATTAAAACAACAGATTTGCAGGCAATTTCTAATGAAACAAGTGTATCATGCACAGATGTCTCCAGACACCAACATCCAATTTTCTCCTGGCCAAAAATATACAGAAGATAAATATTATCCCAGCCTGCTAGAGTGCACAAAAAGTTCTGTATTCTTTGTCCTGTTTACTGAGACAATGTTTCTGAATTCACTTTACTGGTGTAAACATTGCCCTAAGTGACCAGAAGATTATGTTTCAGGAAGAACTATGTTTGTGATGTTGTGCAAGATCCTACAACATTTCTATCCTGTTTTTTCATGCAATCGATGCAAATTTTCAATAGAGAACTTGCCATTCTGGGTAAGATAGACATGTGCCAGTCAGCAATGAGGTAAGTTAACAGGAGAGCAGAAACAAGTTCAGTGTGAGATTGAAATGATACATCTGGCTTTACATCACATAATTAAAATGCTATCAGCAGTGACAGTAATTTACTTCTGTTTGTGTCACATCACTTAGAACAGTTTTCTGGACTTGAAAAGTGAAGCTTTGTTGGGAGCAAAGAAGACAATGTGACTTGAGACCTGAAACTTCTATTTAATGTTGTCAATCCAATTTGCAATCTCTGATGAGCCCAAATGAACCCCAGAAATAAAAATGTGTTCCAGCCCTGAATTCTGCATTCTGCAGTGAGCTCTTGTTACAGCTTGACACGAAGAAACCTGCACAGCTCTGGGGCTGGCAGGGGTTTAACCCTGGCACCCTGGGCTTTCTGGCCACACAAGGCCCTCCAGCTGGAACAACCTGCAAGCTCCTGAAAGGCTCCACTGTGCTTCCAGCACTGCACCTGGCAGCTTTGCTACTACCTCAAGTGTTAAACCTTACAGGCATTACAAGAAACAAGCAGCACTGGAGCCCTCTGGCTCTTCCTGTGCTAAATTAGAGATGAGACTGGTAGGATGAGACTGCTGAGTCTTCTGTGACAACACCAAGAGAGTGTTGCTTTCCAATGCACTGAAACCAGCAGCTTCAAAGGACAAATATAAATGATAGCTAAAAAGTTCATCTAATAAAATACGTGAAAAGTGGCCATTGTGATGTAGGTGGAGGTGAGGGAAATGGCCATGGGTGAACTTGGAGAGGAGCTGAGGCCTGCAGTTCTTTTTTCAAAGCAGATCACACAGCCTTGTTTCTCTGTAGTTGTGTATGTTCCTAGAGTGGGTGGTTTTGTGTAGATGTGTTTCTGAGAGAAGGCAGTAACCCAGCAGGTATCAAAGAGAGAAAATAGGTAACAAGCAGATAACACAGCAAACACAGCAGCACTGGAGTGGTGTGGCTGGTGAATATGGCCACAGGCCTCACGGCAAATGGAGAAGACCAAGCAGGCATTAACTACTTCTGCTTTACAACCACTCCTGCCAATTAACGTGGTTACCAACATGGTTTTAAACAGGAATCCTACCTGTCTCTGTGCAGTTTTCACCCAGAACCTGTCACCTCATCAAAAAGTTTAACACATCCATTACAACTGGAGCTCACCCAGCCGGGCTTCAGCTCTATTGGTCATGAGGCTTGACCAAGACCTAAGTTCAGTGAGGAACATTAATATCAACAAAATGCCCTTATTGCCCTGCAGCTGTGACAAGGCTGGACAGGACTCTGAACAACCTGATCTSGTGGAAGGTATCCCTGCCCATGGCAGGGGGAATTAAACTAAATTATCTTGAAGGTCCTTCCCAACCCAAACCACTCCATGGTTCTGTGAGTTTTCCCTTTTCTGCTCATTTGCCATGGTGTCAAGCACTGCCAGGGAAGCAGCAAAGCAGTGCCACAACAGAGCAGCACGCTCCCTGACCCTGTTTCAGTACACAAACCTGGGAAACCACTAATAAAAAGAGAAAGTGAGGGACAACAGCAAGAGTTCAATTGCAGGTTGAAACATCTGGCTCCAAACAGAGGGTTGGCTGCAGAGAGGTTGTAGAAGGCTGTTTGGAACAGACATGAAAAACCCATCAGAAATGGAAAACAGGCAGGTTCCTCCCATGTGACTTCATTCTGCTGCTCAGGGGAAAGAACAATTCTGGCTTTGAATAATAACCCTGACCAATTACAGGGTCTGCATAGGCATCCCTTGGCTGGTCTGTCAAACAAGTGCAAACCTAGACAGCAGGGATTTTCCACTTGTGAAAGGAACTGAAAAAAAAGTGTAACCAGTTTTTATAATCACCTTCTCATCTAGAAGTCTTCCAGGCATTGACAGAATCGTTAAAATGACAAAAAAGAAAACAGAATACCCCAAATCAAGCAGCCAGTCTGTGCTCACTGTGGTTACTCTCAACAACCAGTGTGGAAGTATAGCTGAAGCATAAAATGCCACTTTAAATGATGGGAGATTTTACAAGGCTAGAACACCACAGGAAGGCCAAGAAGGGCTGTCCTGGTCATGTATGCAAAGAGTCACTTGGGATTACTGCAGCTCTGACTGTTGCTTCTGAGGGTTTTCTAGAGACAGTGTGCTGTACTGACATTATCATCTAATAAATATGGCAGTACTTGGGGTAATCTGAATTCCTCTGATGGTGTTCTGATAGTCACTTTTAGTTCATCACTAAAACAGCACATATCAGGGCATGGTACAGCAAGCACCATCTCACAGGAACCAGAGAAGAAATGGCCCTAAAAAGAATTCACTGGAGTATTTTTTCCACCTGCATTTTTGGAAGAATTTTATGCCTCTTTCTTGGATTTCTAATTTCCATTAAAAATTGTTATTTTTGGTTTTTGCAGTAGAAGGAAAAAGAGGTTTTGAGTTTTTGAGAAGAAAATGTGGCCATTGTGCTATCTTAACACAGAAGCTGTTTTCTCCTATCCAGCCTCTCAGTCCTAGGAGGAGTCTTTAAATCAACACTCCCAGAATTGTAACTTACAGATCTGGGAGACATTGTGCAAAAAGAAAAATAAGCATAAATTCTGTTTTCACYTGCCAAATAGCTGATGAGAAATTTGCAAGTCAACAAGTGTCTCTATTTCTGTTCAGGTCAGTATAGTACTGTTTAACAAGCAAGAATTCACTATAATCTTGTTTTTTCGTAAAAGAGTAGGCCAACTTTTACAACCTTTAGGCAAAAAAATAAACTTTCTCTGACTCTGTAAGGAATTAATGGGAGTTTTATGTCTGTGAGGCTTGACCAGCTGTAAGACTGTCACACAAGAACTTAAAGAAGCTTTGTGTAATCACTATTTACTCACCTAAATAAGCAGAGTAAATTCAGAGTAAATAAAATGCAGAACTCAGGAAGCCTCTTTCTGAAAGGGCTCAGCCTTGTGCACAAGAGCTGTGGGATCAATGTTGCCCCTTTCCAGTTTACAGGACCAGTCTTCCCAGTTCTCAGAGTCCAGCAAGACTGCTGACAGAGTTGCTGACATATTTCCAAGATTGGGTGGTGGAAAAAGAGGTCTCAGCAGCAGTTACCATGAAAACAAGCCAGGGAACTGTTTCCATCTCTTTTATCCCTGTGTCTAAACTTTGTATGCTGTCACCACTCAGGAAAGGTTTTTGTTTCCTCCCATCCTCCTCTGCAGTTTACATACTGTTCAAATAGTGATGTTGCATGATTTGCCTCACGCCACAATCTGGGGTCCCTGCAGCTTCCAACCTTCCCTTCTGTCTTAGCTCACAAGATGTGACTGGGCGTGTGTATTCTACTGCCATCTGTTAGGGGTGGGCAGTTATCTTCTGTTCATTGGGCAGTTTTCTTTATCTCTCCCACAACCAATCCTCCCACCTTCTGTTAGTGGCCACATTGAGTGTCACTGCATGGCTGATAAAATTCCATCATCCTATTGGGAGATGCCCTGCCCAGAGGGAGGAGCCAAGCATTCCTACCTGGATATAATCTGAGGTTTGGAACACCACAGCAGCCTTTTGCACCAGATTTCTAGAGGAGCAACCCTTTCCCACTGGACTCCCAGAGGAAGACCAGGCCCATCTACACCTCCACTGGACCTTCAGAGGAAAACTCCACCCTTCTCCAGGATGCCTGCTCCAACAAAACCACACCTGGAACATCAGGAGGGCTGCAGCCACCATTGAATGGGACTGCTGCCACCACCCTGACCCACAGGCTGTCAGGTCGTATTCTGACTCTGTCAGTGTTGATTTTTCTTTCTACTCTTGCACTTGTATTTTAATTTCCCTAGTAAACAATTGTTATTCCTATTCCCCTATCTTTGCCTGAGAGCCCCTTAATTTCAAAATGATAATAATTTGGAGGAAAGGGATTACATTTCCATTTCAAGGGGGAGGTTTCTGCCTTCCTTAGCAGACTTCTGTCTTTTCAAACCAAGATACCTTCCTAAAGCTTTCTGGAATGGTTCTCCTAGCACAAGAGATGTGTTCCATCACCACATGTTGAACATGTTTTCTCCCTTGGCCCGTCAAGTATTAGACCTGCCCTTGACCCCAAATCTGTGAGATTTGTTAATGGTCCAATTCATCTACGGTGAATGCAAGGGAGCAATGCCATGGAGGCAGCTTCTTCTCACCCAGTCTGGGTAAGAATCATGCACTGGTTTGGGTTGGAAGGGGTCTTAAGGATCACCTCATTCCACTCCCCTGCCATGGTCAGGTACACCTTCCATCAGACCACGTTGCTCAGAGCCCCATCCAGCCTGGCCTTGAACACTTTTGGAGATGGGGTAGCCACAGCTTCTCTGGGTAACCTGTGCCCAGGGCCTCACTACCCTAAGAGTAAAGAATTTCTTCCTAAAACTACTTGCTATAACTAATAAACTTATCCTCTGCCAGTTTAAAGCCATTCTCTCTTGTCCTGTCACTCCATGCCCTTGTGAAAAGTCCCTCTCCAGCCTTCTTGGAGCCCCTTTAGCACTGGAAGGTGCTCTAAGGTCTCTCCTGAGCCTTCTTTTCTCCAGGCTGAACATCCCCAGCCCTTTCAGCCTGTCTCCAGAGCAGAGGTGTTCCAGCCCTCTTGAGCATGCTGGCCTCTCACCAGCAGATCTATTACATCTTTATATACATACTTCTTAGACGTATCAAAAGGATGGTAATTTTGTGGGCTGGGGGACTGTAAGAAGCCAGGAATTAATTTAACCAGAAAACCAGATCTATTAGYGCATTGTTTTTATAAGCACATCTTAGGCAGAAGAACATTTGAATTTATTGTTTTGGTTAAAAAAGACTGCTTATTAATGCCAATTTTGCTTTAAGGCTCTGAATTAAAAACAAATCACTCATTTTTTCCTCTTTCCGATCCTTGAAGTTTCAAGATGCAAGTGGCTTGTAAGAGGYTGTTCCAAACCCAAGAACTGTTTGAGGAATAACATATAACAAAGTTTTTTGCAGACAACTTTTTTTATACTACAAGCTGCTGCTACGGAAATTAACTCTAAGTCTCACTTCCATACAGAAGAATGCATTTTGAGCTGAAACTGAAATACTTGTTCTCTGTTAGCCTTTGGGGATGGTTGCATTTTATAATAGTATACAAAATGCAAATCTGTTCACAAACAAATTTTACAGCAGTAAATTGAAGGCAGAAATTAAAATACCCATTTATTTTCAATGAAGGTAATACGCTCCAAAATGGCAATCACAAAGATGGGATCAGTATCACGAAGCAGGTCTACATTGATCTCCACACTTATGCAATCAACAGTAGTCAAGAAGAAATTCAGAAAAAATTTGCAATATGTGCATTAACTTAGAGAGAAAAAGTGTGTATTATATATTTTTTATATATGATACTATATTACATTATATTATACTACATAGATTCTCTGTTGGTAGAGATGGATTGTTCTGGCTGCACATCATGGAAGCCACGCTCAAAGTCATCTTGGCTCAGTAAAATAACTTTGTGTAAGTTATAAAATAGTCAGATGTTAACACAAATTTGTACCTGAATGTTTGGATTCTGCCCATTGATATCTGCTTTGGACAGGTCAGGGAAGTTTGGGAGGTCCAGGAGAAAAGACCTGGGTCCATCTCTTTGCAAGGCCGTATGCCCGCTCTCCTGCCGGAACTGCTCCTTGGGAAATGGTCGGTGGGCAGCCTGGAGATTGGGGTATTCTCCTCGCTCCTTGGGGTTCAGGGTGAAACTGTCTTCAGGAGAATGGTCCTCTGCAGTCAGTGTGCTCTGGGGAAGAAAAGCAAGGCCCAATAACGACAACTGAGAGCGTGCAGTCCTGCCAGTGCCCCCATCCCTCCAGAGGCTGCAGCCTTACAGCACCCAGACCCATAGCTCACTACTGAAACACAGATCTGTAACCAGCTGACACAAGATAAAAGTGAGTCAGACTTGGGGACTTAGTTCTTCCAGACTCCTGAACCATTCCAGCCTTGTGGTGAGCACCTACATGTGGACAAGCATCAGACTTAAACCTAGAAACATGAGGCTCTGAAGTAACCCCTGGGAAATCAAATCATACCACATTAAACATGTCCCTAAAAATGCTGAAAGGCATCCATCTTAAATCATTTTAGTTTGCTTTGTTCCAAAGCTAAGCAAAAACACTGACTGCTAAGGCCATGCTGAAATTTATGGTATTAAAAGATCCTACCGCTGAGCTGGCAACCTCCCCTTCTCTCCCCTCAGTCTGCAACAACTTCCATCTCGTCTCTGTGTTCCTCACCCAATTTCTCTGGTCTTGAACATCTGAACCTTCCTTCCTCTGGGATCTCATTTTCATGTTTGCCTAATGGTGGGATTGAATTTCACCAAGCTGTGGGTCAGTGGTTAATGCTTTTGTTATTGTTGAGCGTACTTCTGGGTTTTGTAGTACATTGCAGCAGGCTGCCTCTGAACCAGTAGCACTGCTGCCACTGCCTTTGACCTCACCAAGGAGACACATTTAGTATCAAAACACTGGCTCCCTGGGTTAGGACTGGCCTGGGGGACTTGGGGGAAAAAACAGCC
>JACDOX010000086.1:88979-102777 GCA_014549065.1 Cardinalis cardinalis | reverse complement strand
TAAAATTAAAAAAAATTAAAAAAAAGCATGGGGTAGATTCCGCACAGGTTTTGGGTTTGACTCAGCTGAAAAAATTTTAGCTTGAGGTCTTAGTATGACTGCCTGGGGAGTTTTTATTTTCAGTTCATAAAGAGACAGCAAGCATGGAGAGGGTAAATGTTAAAGACCTATCTTTTAAAACAAGCACAATTAAAGTGGAATGGCCACATGTGGTTCTGGCTCTGCTGAAGCATATTTTTGCCAGCGTTTCTGGTTAAATGCAATCTCCATCCAGCTCCCCTGGTTCAAATTAAGCCCCAGCATACCTTTAGCTAAGCTCTCAGATAGRTAACAGCTCCAATGCTTTTTCTTTTATTTTGTGTTTATTTGCTTAGAAGGTTCTAAACTGACCTTTAAAGGGATGTTAGAATAAAACCTGTGCACATTACAGAAAAATATTCACTGAGTTAAACTAAGCTTGAAGAATTAATCTCGGACTAAGTGAAATTGTCTCAAGTAAAAATGAAGGTAGTTCTCCTCTACCCTCCTCACTGCACCCTATTTGTAAAGAGCAAAAGCAATTTAGCAGAATTAATACCGTTGTTGTATTGTCATTCCCAGAATAGTTACACTCTGAAAGTGTCAAAAGGGTAATTTTATACATTTATCTACAGCACAGGTCCAAATTCTGAATTAGTGTATGTGTGCAGTGCTAAAAATGTGTGTGCTCCTGACAGTCTGCTTCACTTGAAGGCTAAAACAGGCTCTTCTCTTTGTGGGAGACCAGGAAGGACTTTCAGATGCCTTTGGTGGCCCACCCATTATTCAATACAAAGTAGAAAGCAGATCACACAGCATGAAGCTCTAGGAAATTAAACTGACGGTCACTTAGCTAACTTTAGGTTCCTCACTCATATGCTACTGCTTTAACTTAACACTTTTCAGATAGAATTTAACATGCTTGGTGCATGAGGATTAAATGGCTTTTCAGTTATGTCTGACTAACACAGGGCGTAATAGTGCTGTGATTAAATTGCTTCAGTTAGGAGGAACGGGAAAAACGTGGTACTTAACTATTTTTAGTGGGGTATCATGCCCATAATCTTACCTCTACTAAAAATTAAGTAAGATTTTATTAAAAACTAATAAAATTCTCACATACGATTCCATCCTTTCYCTATCTGTCTGCTCCTTCAGGAGCATCCTGCTTCTCCACATTAACATACCATGCAGCTAGAGCTGGCCAAGGCCTTTGGAGACCCAGATTTAAGTCTCTGACCAGACTTGGTGTGTGATCCTGACAGGTCACGCTCTGCTGGTGCCTCGGTGGGGATAACAGCACTTCCCCTCCTCACTGTGATGTTTGCGGGGAGCTCAGCAACTACAATAATAAGGGCTACATAAAAAGTTTTTAATAGTGTCAAACAGATGGAATATCACATGGAGTTAGTTAGGAAATTGTCATGGTGAAGTAATGACATCAGGCTGATCGGGCCCACTACCAAGCTGCTTGGGGCAGGGGCTGTCCTTAATTACAGACCCAGCGAGATGGGGCTGCTCCACATTGGAAAGGAAAACAGGGGGGACAAGATAACTGCTCCATCCCAAAGGCTGCTGCAGGCAAGGGAGGAGGATGGACCCCTCTTCTTGCCCAGGCTGGACACGACCCAGAGACCCCAGTGACACATCAGGGACACATTTCTGATGGCAGCGACCGCCAAGCCCCAGGGTGGGACAGGGAGCTTGACTTCAAGGGCAGGGCTGGCTAATGCCTGGCAGGAATGACCCAGCTCAAACAGTGCTCTGCCCAGAGGCAGGGCTGTCCCTCACAGTCCCTTCTGCACTGGGGAAGGACTTTAGGAGCTCTTGGGCCTCTGTGTTGTACTGCAAGTGGAAATGCTCAGTATGTGTGATCGTTCCAGTCATCTGCTCGTGGTACGACGAGTGAACGGACATTTGTTTCCAGTTAATAAAATTAAGAGAATGTCCAGTTTTTTTTAGGAAGAGACTTCTTGGTGTCATGTCAAAGCTGACCTGCAGTATTGCTAGAAATGTGCATTTCTGGTAAAAAGATTAAAGAGGCTGCCAAAAATAAAAGTGAGCTTGAACTGCATGTGAAGAGAAGACTGTGCTCACCCTGTGCTACTGCATTAGCTCTGCAAAGGCTCTTCCAAGACCCATCTAGCAGGAAAAAGTTTGTCCTTATTGCAATGCCAGCATCCTTTCTGAAGAAAATAGGGCCTGTGTTCCAAAGCTAATAGATGAAATTTGATTTTTTCTTTTGAGGGGATATTCTTCTTTCCTTACTTTTACATTATTTCCCATGTTTATATTTCACATTGTTTATTTTTGGGTGTACGCAATTTTATTACTGATGCTTTTGGGAAAGCAGTGTTGTTTGCCTTCCTTTAAAAGCTATGTCACTTCATTCAGAATTACTGACTCAGTTTCTTTGAAGTTGTGACATTTCTAATTCAGTCACACTGGTTTCTTACTCAAATGATGCCTCTACTCTAAATATTTTAAGATAAAACACTTTTACCCTCTTCATTTAAAAGGCTTATTCACAATGTTTAGACTTTCCAATAAGACAATTTTAAGAGGTTACTCATACTGGCTGTAAGCTACAGTTCTGCAAGCCCCATGGGATCAGATAATTATAGAAATTCCTAATACAAAAACAGCTCAGGATTTTTGAGTGTTCCAAGTGTGGACAGTATATAAAGACAGGAAGATATAACCCATTGTTACGGGTTGTGTGACAAAGAAATGAAATAAACCCTTGAGAGAGAATCTGACACATTGTTGGCATTAAAGAATGAAGCACCTTGCAACACCCATCTCTGAAAAAGGGAGGGCAATAGGTCAGTATATGTCAAAATGTTTGTGTCCATCTATAAACCACAAAAAAACAATTCACAGGGATTTTGGGAGGATAATTTTCAGTGATGCAGGTGGGACYTGCACTATGGCAGGGTTTAAGGCCCCAAGGGACAGCCCTGCATGCAAGAAAGATCTTCTGCCTGAAATTGCAGGTTAACTCTGCAATAATCAGAGTGGTATTTTAACACCCTCCTTGGCCTTCCCATCATATTTCTCCCTCTATCACAACAGACATGAGGAGCAGGGAAATGTACTATTTCTCTTCCCCACAGAGAAGCTAAACAGAAATGGGAACTTGTAAAAATACCAAACTAGGGGAAAAGGGAATTTCTCTGCAATTTTGGCAAGTGAGGAGTCCATCTCCCTCCCCTCTTCCTTATTTTAATATCATTTCCAGTTCTGGAAAAACAACCAAGACAGAGAGTAAGTGAGGAATGACTGTAAATATAGAAAATATTGTGAAACAGTTGCTCTTTCTCTGCCCTTCATATTTATTACTTTACTTCTTTCACTCCCTACTTGCCAAAGCAAGAGCACATTTGTAAGCACTGCTAATTATAAAGTTGAGAGGATTTTAGAAAAGTGATACAAYTTATATTCTAATAGCTCCCAGGCAGCAAGGGAATCTATTGCTAAATCCCTGCTGCAGCTATATTGCTTTCTTATTTCTTGTATACTCCTTTGAAATATCTTGTAAAATGATCTTGACAAGAGGTCTTGAATTGAAAAGCAAGGGTCTGTCACTGCACTTTCATGATGCACCTGTACAGCATCTTCAATCACCAGCCACAAAGAACTTTTATTTATTAGGAAACTTCACAGATGCTGTATTGCTATCAGAGACAAAATGAGGCCTGAGGCCTTCACAGAAAACCATTATAGCCATTAGGAGGGGTTTCATTTCCCACCTGCCCAAACAGATTGTTTTCATTTCGAAGGCCGTTGTGGGTTTTCAGGTCAGTGCTAAATGATCACTTTAAAATTAACCAGTCTTGGGAGGCTGAGTAACACACCAGGATACTACATGAGACTCTTACAGGCACAGATCCAAGATGTGTAACGAACTTTGGGGATCTAATTCCTGGAGTTTATTTATGTTTTTCATCTATCATGACTATAAACAGCACCTATCAGGCATGTTAAAGGAGCAGGCACTGAGGGTAACAGCTGAGAAACATTATCAGAGACACACAGAGAAAGATTTCTTTTATGATTAATGCCACATACAGTCCAGGCAGTCAGACAGGAAGTCAGACCAGAGGGGTGTTACATCAACCACTCTGCTACTAAGACATTTTAATTTTTCCTTAAAATGAGCTTGCCTCTCACTCACATGTAGCAGTTAAGGGAAAACCCTTACTTATCTTTAGAAAACTGCACAAACTAATTGTTCCAATAACAGAGTGCATTTTAGGTAATCAGTGCTAACAAATAATTTAAAACAGATGGCATTGGCTAGTATGTACACAATTGTTTTCACTAAGCAGGTCCAAAATAGAGCATCTGCTTTAAACATCATGCAAATAAAAGATGAATCACTGATAACAGTTGATAATATAAAGATAATAATAACAATAATGAAGTTCTGTTAATCATGGTCTGTGTTTTAACAGTTCTCTATTATTCTTGAATTCTCCAGGAAAATTGGTAAAATGACAGTGTAAGCAGTTCTGACTTGCAGTCCACCTGCCTGTGTGACTATGTGGCCATGGACAGACTAAATCCAGCCACCACACAGCGTCCTGCTCTGGGACACACCAGTTGCAGGGGCTATATGGCTCTGGAAGAGATTTTGTCTCTGTGGAGAACAGGATGGAGTCACAAATACTGCTGCAAGCAAGAAGCTCAGGGCAGACAKCAATCCACAGTCAGTGTTGACAGAGTGGTCTCTGTAGATGCTGGTGCCAGTGGCAAAGTGAGGGGCTTGGGGTGCCCCAGCACACACCCAGTCCACCCCAGCTGGTTGTCTGCCTTACGCTGAAACAGCTCTCAGGAGCTGCATACAGCAGAACCAGGATCTCAAAGCATCTGGGCACATTCATCACAGAATCACAGCTTTCGAATTTTAGGCTTTCTACACTGTAAACTTGTCTGTGCAGCCCTCATGGCTACACAGAAAATCCAGATGACTGAATGTGCAGCCAGGCCATGTGCTATGACTGCAGAGATCCTCAGGGGGTAGGGTTGGGGGCCCCTTCACATCTAGCAGGTACCAGACAGCTCTTTTGAGGCACGGGGGCTACATCAGGACCCTCTGCAATGGAGGAAAGATCTGTTGTTGCTTTGTTCAACCTTGTGAACTGATACCTCCTGAGTGCCAGAGCAGCTCTAACACCATTCCTCTCCTACTGAGCCAGTTTATTTACTTGTAATCATCAAGCTTTGGTCCATCCTTCGTTCACATTCTCCTTGGGAGTTCTCACTGAGCTTCCTGTCCCCTCCACACCACTGGCAAACAGAGGGTCCACATCTGAACGGCTCTGGCAGACAAGGTTTTTAGCTCTGGGATTAAGGAGAAACCAACCATATTACACTCAGATCTTTTTGCTATATGTTGTGGACACACATTTCACATCACAGCTATTTTTTGCGCTCTGTTGTTTGCTTGTATTTCATGTTTTCATTCAGCTGGAAAATACAAACAGCATGGTTCAGCTTGGAGGTGAAGAACTGCCAGTTTGTATAAACACTTTGATAATAGAAACTTGGTGGTGATTGCAGCTCAATGTCTGCTGGAAAAAAACCAGAGGCCCTTCAGCAAATTTTCTAACGTAGTCCAACACTGGTGCTTTGTTCTTCAGCATATCTGCTCAGCCATCCAGGGGACAGCCAAGCACTCAGAATTGAATTGTGTAGGGCTTTGACAGATGCTCAGTGCCAAGTTTTGCTTCTAGTTAACAGGTATTTTCAGTTGCCTAAGCTGCTGATAAACATTTAGTTATTCTTCATGACTCTAAAGATCTTCCCTGTAATCACTGCCTGGCTGAGCTCTCCACACAGGACTAAATCAGGCTTTAGTGGCTGAACAGGCAAAGGTACAGCTGAAGAGTAGCCCAAGTATTCTACAGCAATGACCTGTGGTGCCAAAAATGCAAATTCTTTGAAATTTCTAATTCTTTTTAGGCCTTATTAAAGACTTGCATCAAATCAGTAGTAAAATAAAGTAGTAAAGTAAAGTTAAAATAGAATTTACTTATACCCTTGCTAAATTTAATTAAACTAGTTTAATCTCACCCATCATCTGAAATTTGCATCATAATTTACACAYTAGGTTCCAACAGAATGGGAAAAGTTGCCTTAAGCTGCAATCAAAACTGCAAAGGAAATTCAGAATATTAATACTTTTTGTACACAACCCTTTTTTCAGGCTTTACAGGTCAGCACACAAAACATCAGTGTAAATGAAAGAGAACAAACATACATCTTAAAGTTATTTTCCTGGGTTTTAAACTATGTCCTTTTGCAAGTTTATTCTACTAAATCCCTGTGGCTAGGATTTCACTAGGTGAACCAGCTTTAATAAGTGAAGTTTTTATCTCTCCCTAGCTAAAAGAGTAACCTTACTTGAAGCCTTTTCAACTTCCAAAGTTGCCTTCAGCTGTTGGTTTCCAAGAAACAGCTATTCCCAGCCTCCATGTCTCCCTCTCATATGCCACTGAATATCCACCCTATGCTTTCAAAAGTGTCTATGACTCTGGCTGTGTTAACTGGCAGATGTTTTTAGAGACTAGAAAGTGTTTAGTCCCTGTGGACTAAAAGTTACATGATGACTTCATCACATAAGCAAAAGCTAATAACAGGAAAGCAAGAAAGCAGACAAGTGTTATATTCCAAAAACATGATGTTTCCTGTGCTTCTGGCAAAGCTACTTCTGTGCCTGAAAAAAGGCAAATCACTTTAGTCTTGGTGCTCAAAACACACACACACCCCCCATCAAATGGCTGCTAGATAATTTATGTGCCTCTCCCTCAGCTGCCTTCCCCACTAGTGCTCACTTTCCTTTGGATGGAACTGAGAGGGTGGAAGCAGAGGCAAGGCAGTGTTTGTTCACCTTCAATACCTGTGCACCACAACACTCTCTGCAAGGGGTTACTGCACCCAGGAGTTTACAGCAAAACAGCAGCAGCAATCTGAGCAGCTGCCTCAGGACCGTGCACCTCAGCTCCTGCAGGGAAATACTCTTTCAAGTGCACAGCTTTACCCTCTCTGGTTAGAAAACTCAGGAGACTGATACAGGAGCAACTGCAAGTAATTAGCATACATGGCATTTGCACACAGAGGCAACACTTGCTATGGTTTCATATCAAGCCATCAGCAGTGGACATCTGTGGAAACCCCGGGCACTGGGAATATTTCCCTGTCTGCTCTGGGATGCCCTGACCCCAGGGGAGCACTGACTGTGACCCTCACTCATGGTGAAAGTTTCCTAGACTTCAACATAGACTGGAATCCACAAAAGTGTGAAATAGATTACAGAGAGCAGTGTAGGTGTATCACTTGGTGAGAAATTTAGGTTTTGGGATTTTTAGTATGTTGTGGATGGAAGCAAGATGGAGGGCACAGGGTGTCATCCTGGGTTGTTTCTTCATGCTTTCTTCTTCCTCCTTCTTCATGGGTTTGGGTGGCATTTTGTAGTTGGATGGAAAAGTCCCCATTGCAGCTCTTTGGGATCAGTTATTGGGTTAAAAAAGGGAAATAATCTAGGTGTCAGTTCTTAATTGGACAGTTTAGCTTTAACAGACCTTGTAACAAGAGATTGTTGGCCATTTTTGTGGCGCTTTTCCAGTGCACTGAGCCTGGTGTGGACAGCGTGCAAAACTTTAGATGAGATAACAATAAACAAGAACCCGACGACCAAAAAAATCCAGTGCATCTCTCTTTTCCTGACACAAGACCACTCCAGAAGGGTCTCCCCTGACAGGGGAACCCCCTGGGAGGCCCCAGCCAGGATCCCAGAATTCGGGGAACTGGCAGCAGGTACCTGACAGACATCCTGCTCTCTCTCTCCACCTCCCTGGGCTGCCTGGGTGAGAGATCAAGAAACCAGGGGCTGTGGATTCACAGGAGAAAGGCCTCCCTCCAGTGACATGATGGGGAAGAAGAGCAGGTGAGTGGATAGGTGGCACACCATGGCAAGACACTGAGAACCCCTGCTCTGCCTAAGAGGGGAGAAAGGATGTGCCCTGGAGAGAAGTGCGGGCTCTCTGCATCATGAATTCAGAGCATGTATATATACATTTCCCTAGAACAGTTAGGGAGGGGGCTATTTCCTAGAGCTGATTAAAGAAGCATGGCTTGATTTTCAATTTCTAACGACTCGGGGGGCATTCCAATCGACTGCAGACAGGAAATGAATTCCATACATGCACTGAGCAAGGCAGATGCTTTTGAATCTGACACTTACGTGAAATGAAAATATCTTCATTTCTGTCTCCCTCCCACCCCATGATCACTAGTTAGTTCTGAGCTATTTTTAGGGTAAATGGTTTTATTTTTTAAAGTTGTTATAGTCTTAGCGTGTGCCTGAAGCCACCCAGACGCCACTGACAATAAAGTGTATGGGAGCAGGCAAAAAGCATCTTTAGGTTAGTCCCAGCAGCCCAACACAGCAGCAAGGTAAGAGGGGAAAGATAAGAAGCTCAGTTTTGTGTGTCCTCACCTCCTCTGGCAAGGAACAGAGACGGGACCCTCGTGGATAAGCCACGTCCAGGGAGGGAGAACAGCTCTATACAAAGAGAGATCCCAAAGCAAAACCAGCAGAGACACTGAAGGGGCTGTGGCTCAGAACTCACTTCCAGCTACTTAACTCTGCTAAAGAAATAAATGTATATATTTTCTCCTCATACAGCTCTCACAATAATTGTCATGGTAGTTTTATGGGGTTTATAACCCAATATAACAATGTAATTGCTGCTCCTTTTATCAATGGCAGCAGTGCATTTCAGGGAATTGGCATACACATCTCTCTTCCCCCACTCTGTCCATATGTGTGCAAACACATGATTTCAGCTGCATACTCCCCTCGTATTTTATTGTAGGAATAGCACAAAGGAAGGAAAAAAAATCAGAGAGGTGGTATTAATCTGGCCCTTACTCTGATGTTATGCAAATAATGAGTTTGTTTTATCTTGATGTTCAGACAGCCAAAGCTGTATTCCTAAGAACATGAAAAAATGATCCTCGTAGGAGACAGAAGAAGAAAAAGGGATGGGTAGGTGAGAAAGGCAGCTTTGATTTACACTATTCAAAGGGCCATGAATGCCAGATCAAAGAAGAGCAGGGATCAAATTCACATCCACTGGAGGATTTCAGCAGCTTTTTCAGAGCTATTGATCTCTCAAGGGCAAACCCTTTTAAACACTAGGTGATGCCTCTAACTAGCCAGAACTCACCCTCCACTGGCTGAGCCTCATGTAGTTTGCTTTCAGCAGCTGAGGAAAACAGCAACAGCCAAGACAACACAACACTGTACCTGGGTTGGATGTAGGACACACAGAACTGAGCCCAGAAATGGAAGGTGAGCATTTGCTGCACCTGATGCTGCCTCGCTACATCTGCTGCAGAAAATGGCCATCATGGTAGATGTTCACTCAAAACCAGATTCCCCACTGACAAGCCACGTCCTTGGTCTGAGGACAGACTGCTGTCACCCTCATGAGAGTTCTGGGCAGTTTGTTTGCTCAGTGCTGATTTACTAAAAATATAAATTCACCTCATATTTTGTGCAGGATGAAGGTGGAATAAGACATCTAAGGAGCTACTGCAGCTCAGCTGGCAAGCAGTGACTTGTTCATGAGTTTGGACTCACAGGTCTAATCTGAACCCCTAGCAGGCACAGGATTCATCACTAAATCAAGTGATCAAGTGCTGAACTGTCAAATGCATCACAGATTGGCATCTTCCCCTCGCCCCTTCCCTTCCTTGGGACAGGTGTCTTTGGAGTCTGGCAGACAAGCTCCCTGGCGTTTTGCCTTGTCGATGGACTTCAGGATCATGCCTTAGGCAAGAGCCACTGGGATTTGGTGCAGCAAAGCAATTTAACCTGATCCAGCCCCAGATCATTTCCTAAGAGCTGCCTTTAGATCCCCTTGCAGCAGGCTCATTRCTGCTGCCATCATCACACCCCTGGAACACTGCCTTCATGCTGCCTTCCACATTTGCCATGCTGCACACACATTATGGATTATTTGTCTCTTTCCAAGCTCTGCTCACATTTTGAAGCCTGTCTGCTCCCACCAGCACTCTTGGTACCTTGAACATTTTCAGGAAGTGGATGATCCTTTTCCTCCAGCTTGTTTGGATTGAGAGCTGGTGTTGGTACCATTCCAACACACATCAAAATTCTCCAGGACTCTACCAGGCTAAACAGCTCATTTGAAACCTCTGCCATTATTCTTTTGATACACCTGAAGTCACAGGCAGTGTGGCTGCCCTGGGTCCCCTTTGGGATATAAATTCACAAATGTTAGACAYACACATATCAAGTCCCCCATTCTTTCCCAATAAAAGCCTGGACTTTAAAGCACAAGGTGAGGAATAGATACTCTACTGGCCAGCTGCAGTGAGCCATTCATAAATAATGCGACTATCAACCCCCAAAATGGAAAATGATACTCCAGAAGCTCTGTCCTGCCTGACAAACATCTGTTTTCCTCTTGTAGAAAGGAATAACATGATAGAAAAAGTCAAATGCTGAATGCCTAAACAAACTGAATTAAGAAGAGATGGTAGGAGTCATGATGGATGAATTGTAAACCACCTGCAAATGTTAAAGTTGCTGTACTCCTCTGCAGAACATTAAGCCTATAGTGCAAACCTCCAATAGAGAGGGACTATGCTCTATAAAAATCATGATGAATGCAGGCTTGTTTTTATATTATGGAGGTCCTAATCCTCCTCCTCCTCTGCCTTTGCTCTATTGTTACAACATCAAAGACCAACTGCTGGCCAAGATACAGTCAATATGAAAAGGGCGACCAGCAAATTTACTGCTTGACTTCATTCCCTTTAAATGGAATAGGCACCATGGCCCTTTTTCAAAGTCCAATCACAGACATATATCTTTTTTATTGGACATCATGTACAATAAAGTGAAGCTGTAACTTGGAAAAAAAAATAGAACACCTTTAAAAAATCCCATGAGGTGAACATTCCTTTATAAAAATATCACTGTGGTTACACGTTTTGAAAAACTCCGGGCACTCCACAGGGCAAAAGGCATGGACTGGCTGGGTTATAGTTTAGCTACAATGCATACCCAGGCCTGATATTGAGTTGGTTTCAAAAAAATACCTCAACCAACTAATAAAAAGTGATATATTTAAGATAAAATGCCAGCATCATTTAAATAAACTGTAATGGCAGCATTCATGCCATGAGAATCATTAACTGCTTTGTTGTAGCCTGCTCTGTGCAGTGAGCCTTTACAGACTTCTTCTGACCAGAGAATCTTTAACTCAGGGGCACAAAATGCTGATATACAGACTGCATCTTAAAGAACTCCAGTCTGATTACTGAGGTAACTTCCAGAGGCACTTTCAGATGAGAGCTGAATCAGCAGCCATTAAAGATAGAGGCAGTCTTATTGTTCTCATGTTGCTAAATAGAAGAAAAATAATTTCTGGCTATGAAATTAAATAGTGCATAAAAATTTACATGATGTAGGAAGCAAGTAGAGTGGGGCGTTACAGAATCTACGCTGGACAGCTATGGTTCTCATTTTCTGTTTCAAACTATTAATCATGTTTGTTTCTTTGGGCAGCTTGTGCAAACAGACATTAGTAGATACCTGGTTACTAATGTTACATCGAGATCAATCTCATACTTATTCTAAAATCCTGCACTGATGCATATGGCAGGTAAAACGCAGCAAATTTGTGTTTTCTCTTTATAAACTTCAGCAGCTGCTTCCAGTGGAGTAATGATGGTTTCTTCTGAGGCTGCTGAGTTACTTCTAAGGCAATAAAGATACCAAAGCTGTGTAACTAATTTTTGAAGAACTAGCTTAAAAAAATAGTTGTCTTATCCCTAGGTCCTTTTGCCTGTTATTTCTGTTACAATTTCTCTGCTGTCACCTCCTGCCACCACAGCCTGCAGCACACCTCTTTCAGTGCAAGGACTTCACCTCCTGCTTGTCGCAGACATCTTTTATGGAAAATCCTTTCCTTAGGATTTTTCCTCCTGAGAAGCTGAGAGGCCTCAGGAACAAAATGTAAACATTGATTATCTGCTGCTGTGGAATGCAACAGGTGCATCTGGGATTGGCCCATGTTGGATGTTTGTAATTAATGGCCAATCACAGCCCAGCTGGCTCAGACAGAGAGCCTGAGCCACAAACCTTTGTTATCATTCCTTCTTATTCTATTTTTAGCTAGCCTTCTGATGAAACCTTTTCTTCTATTATTTTAATATAGTTTTAATGTAATATATATCATAAAATAATAAATCAAACCCTYTGAAACATGCAGTCAGATCCTTGTCTCTTCCCTCATCCAAGAACCCCTGTGAACACCTTCACACCTGCTCAGCATTCCTGGGCATTCCTCTGTTGAGGAAGTGTTTTGACTGAGTGCCCAACACAATACCAGAGCATCCAACTCAATGGGAATGCAAAGGCAAGATGCCTGAAAGGAGCATTCAGAAGTTAAACCTGTCCCATGGATGACACGGACCCAGTCACAGCTCCTTAGAAGAGGAGGAATCCACTTTTCTTAGAGTGGCTCCAGTGGCAGAAACAGAAGGGACTTTATTTGGCTTTTATAAGTACTTACAGAGAACWCATTGGTTTTGTCATGAGAACTATCTCAACAGCCATGCTGGCAAAGAGGAAATGTTAATCTTCCCAAGGAAGAAGAAGTACTGTGGAACAAGCACCTGGATTTTTCAGTGCAGAGAAACATAAGAGACGGAAATTAATTCATGCAACATGAGGAAAGCCACACTCCAGGGCCCAGCTTATCCTTATGGATGGAGGTCCTGATGACATTTGCTGTGTGCTTATCAGCTCTGTGGGAAAACTGAGCTGTGAAAGATTCATATTCAAGAGGATCTTGGCTCTGCAGCTGACACAAATCATTGACTTGCCTTGCTTTGTGGAAGTCAGTGGAAGGAGGTCAATTTAAACACAGTGAGAACACAGATCTAGCAGAGAAGCATTAAAGCCAAGGGATGTTTGCACTCCTCCTGCCTTTCAATGTGCACTGACTCCAGCAAGAGTGTGAGAGAAAGTTTTCATCCCTGATTTCCCCCTCTCATCTTCAGGAGCACTTCCCTACATTAAAGGCTTAGAGATGAACAACTCCAGGCCTGCTTTCTTCCAGCCAGACTGCTAGAAGAGAGGAATAAAAAAGATATGACCCATGGCTATGAGTTCTCTAAGCACTTGAAAAACAAGGACAAAAGGATAAAGGAACTGCTTACCAGTAACGCCCACACCAGCTCCTCTAACCAAGCATTCTGGTGCCACAGAAGTGACCACTGTGGCAAGCCATCCCTTATTACAATAATAAGTTACATTTCACTTTGTTTTCTTTCTTTTTCTGGTATTTCAAATCAAAAGTTCATGGAAATACCAACACTGGAAATATTCTGCTTTTGCTGATGTACCAGTGAGCTCACTACGCTGTTTCTTGGAAATGTTATTCATCCCTATGCTTTGGACTATGAATTTAGCCTGGCATTTACTGTCTTTAAAACTTGTAAAATATACACAATGGTCTTAAAGTGCAGCAGTAACCACTGCATCACTGAGTGCTTCCTTCTGCCTTTTACTGAAGCACTTTGTATTTTTCACTTTAAAGTTAACACTTCATTATTCATCTCTGACAGTGCCTCTATTCAGGCTGGAGACCCACTGCACCGCACATTGCTCACAAGCTACACCACAATACTGAAACCTCAACCTCCACAAGCTTGGGTTGACATTTGAAAAGTAAAA
>JACDOX010000086.1:0-81076 GCA_014549065.1 Cardinalis cardinalis | reverse complement strand
GGATGCGGCCAGAGTCCCGGCGCTGCCCGGCGGCGGGCGGCAGGTACCCGAGGCCGGCGGCGTCTCTGCGGGCAGCCCTGCAAGCCAGAGGCACCGCGGGCCGTCGGAAGGAGGGAGCGGGCGGCCGAAGCCCCGCCGCCGCCTCGGGGAGCCGCGGCCGGCGGAGAGCAGCGGCTTTCGGCGGCCGGCGGGGACACGCTGCGAGCACGGGGGGAGCCGGGAGTGCGTGTGCGAGGGAGAGGGAGGAGGGAGGAGAGCGAGGCGGGGGGGGCCGGGGACGAGTCTCACATGGCGGGGAAGCCGGGACGCTCCGAGGGGAGGAGAGAGCTCGGGGCTATCGCCTCCCTCCGTGCGCGGGGATGGGGGTGGCCCCCGGACCAGCTTCCCCCGCCGCCGCCGCCGCCGCCGCCGTGTCCTCGCCCGCCCCGCCGCTCCCTCCTCCCGTCCCGACGCCCGTCGAGGCGTCTCCCTGCCCTGCCCGGCCCTGCCCGGCTCTCCCCGGCCCTGCCCGGCCCTGCCCGGCTCTCCCCGGTCCTGCCCTGCCCGGCCCGCGCTGCCCGGGCCCCTCGCCGTGCGGGGAGAACGGAGCGGGGCACGCCGCGACCCCCGCCGGCTCCCAGCTCCCCTCGAGCTGCGAGCTCCCCCGGGACAAAAAGGGGCAGATTGCAGCTTCGCCCTGCCGTCCCCCTTCCTCTTCCTCCCCTGGCTCAGCCGTGGGAAATGGGATAGGAGGCAGATCTGGGTCGAGGGGATGCGAAAAGCTTCAGCTGTCCGCTGCCCTCCCGGGGAGCTGGATACCTGGCTCCATCTCTCCTCTCTCTTCCCTCCAGTGCCCTGGGGCTGGCAGGGGTAGCGCCGCACTCTCTCCTGCCACCGTGCGTGCGTGTTGGCGAGCGGCTGCCGCTCCTCCTGCCTGCTGCTGCTGCTGCTGCTGCTGCTGCTTCCAGCCCCACTTTCTCGCCCCCTCGCTCTGTGTCGGGAGAGGTACGTGTCGGATGCTTTTATACCGCCCTGCCTCCTTCCCCTGCTCCCCCCCTTTTCCTTCGCCCTCTCTGCAGCTCCTGCTCCAGCCTGGCGTGTCCCCCCCAGGCTGCTCCCCTCCTCCCCGTGCCGAGCTGCTCCTCTCCGTGCCCTGCTGTGCCAGGACACCCCCCTGCCGCACCCGCACTCCTCCCCACACACGGCTGCACCTTGCGTCCCCACTGCCATCCCTGCTCGGCTGGGATGGATCTGCCCTACAGGGACGCGTCCCTTTCAGCTGGTCTGTGCCTTTTTAGTGGGACTCCACCGGGGTTTGACACTCCTCACTC
The DNA here is from genome assembly GCA_014549065.1 of Cardinalis cardinalis. Classification (NCBI taxonomy): domain Eukaryota; kingdom Metazoa; phylum Chordata; class Aves; order Passeriformes; family Cardinalidae; genus Cardinalis; species Cardinalis cardinalis. Next base: position 79,766 of record JACDOX010000086.1, on the reverse strand, counting down.
TTCCTCTGGGTTGCTGACCTGTGTCAGTACTGTGGGAAAACCTTTCTCGCTCAGATGGGAGGCCCTCAAATTTAAAACTGACGTGGACTTGTGAGTGTGTGAAAATGAGGGTTGGATTATCACTTCCTCTAAGGCAATATCTCAGCGTCCAGTCTGAGGGAGCTGGGCCACTTTGTGAGTGCTCAAGGTGCAGCTCAGTGTAACAAGAACAAACACAGCTCAAATCAACTTGAAGCATAAATAAAGCCACCTAACAAAAAATGGAAGTTTTGGAATCTTTGTTGTCGTTCTTGCGCAATTGGGAACGTTATGTGTAAAAACGAGGATAAGAACGATCTGTGAGTATGTGACAGCTGAGGCTGAATTGGTCTAAAATGTCTAAATTGGGGAAGAAGTATTCCCCAGTCTGAAACATTTTCATCTGGAGACCAGTGTCCTCAGCAGGGTTTCCTGCAAGGTAAAGGTGAGATGTTCTTCCAGGGTGTGGTGCCAGCTGGGACAAGGCACATCACGGGAGCCTTAGCTCGCACGGTGCCCTGGAAAACTGGCACTTTTGGGGAATGAGGAGAATCAGAGCTCCCCAGAGGTTCCTTGTAGGTCTTGGAGCATCTGAAGGCTGTGGTCATGAGTGAGTCAGGATGATGTCCAGTGATGACCACTGTCAATGACTGCGCAGGAGTCAGGCAAGAATATAGTTAATATGATTGCTCTGGGGTATCATTAAAGATGTGACCAAAAGCCACAAGCCCCAAACCTTCAGATTTAAGGATTTTTAAATCCACAAACATGCTCCATGTTAGCACTGCAGGAGGAATGATCAGCACAGATGATTGTGCAGGGCAGGGACTCCCATGGGTCTGCCCTGAGTGTGTCAGAGGTGCAGCTCCCATCCCGTGACAGCACTTGTCTAAAATTTCCCAGTATGGCACCGATGCTCTTGGATCTTCCAGAGCTATTCAATACTGCATAAAGCCATAACAGCCTGTGGGATTGTCACATGGCTTTTAAAAAATGTGGTGCCTTTTTTTTTTTTTAACCCAAACATTCCTTGGGCTAATCAAGAAGATAAAAGCGCTGAGTGTACTTTGGATGTCATCGCTCGGCCTTGGCTCTCCTCCTGCCACCCTTGCTGTGATCCTGGTGGCAGTGAGCAGAAGCAGGGCAGCTACAGGAGGTAGGCTTGGCAGCCAAGAGGCACAAGTGTCCTCCAGGTTTGCCAAAGTCTGACCATACCTAGTGGCTGTTGAAGAAAAGTGGAAACTTGGCACATGAGTTCTGCATTTCAGAGCTTCACAGCACCAGTCGACAGCACTCAGAGCAAGGCTGAAGGCTCGTAATGCAAAACAGTCTGAGTGACAGCCTGGTTTAAAACACACATGGATCTGCCCCAGCCAAGCTCTGGGTAATGCAAGCTCTCCCTTGCCTTATGAAACTGAACCCAAAGACATCTTTAATCCAGATGAGATGGGCCYGTACTGGTGAGCATCTCCTCATGGCGCATCAGCGCGCTGAGCTGTTGTGCAAAGCTAGGGAGGGACAGAGCAGGGCTGCTCGCAGCTGCAGGCGGGTGGCAGTGAGGAACAAAAGCCTCTTCCCACTGGAAGAAGTTAGTGTAAAAGTGGCACTTGGGAATGGCACTGCAGCCTGTGAGGCTGTCTGGGACAGCGAGGCAGGAGTGGGCACACACAGGCTCTGGGGATGCCCCTTTAAATTCACAAACACTCTTCAGTCAGCAGATGACTTCATCGATGAGTCCAGATGGCTAAATCAAGACCTGCAGGGAAGATGGATTTAAAAAGCAGAGGGGAAAGTTCTCTTTTCCCAGCTGGGTGGACACTTGCTCAAGCAGCCACCATTTAGTCCCTGGAAGATGAAGTCAGGGCTCACCACGAGGAGGAGACCAGAGCTAGCTGCTCCCGGCATGTGGTTGTGGGCACTCCAAAGGTGGATCAGCAAGTGGGTCTGGCAGTGGTGCTGGGGTAAGAGAGCTGTGTTCCTGTGATGGCTCCCTGTAAAGGTTCACAGCTCACACCTCACCCCTCCCTCTCCAGCTTTTACCTTCCATTTCTCTTCCCCCCAGTGAAAAAGGCAGACTCAGCTCCTGTGTGCTCCCAGCTTCTTGCCAGTGCCAGGGAAATAGCAAGAGCCATTGGGAAAAGAGCCCAGGCTCTTTGATGAGCCCCACAGTGCCCGGGCAGGTGGTGTAGCCCAGCTCAGGTATGGCAGTCAGGAAGCTGTGGGAGGTCCTTGACACCCTGGCTCTCACACACCTCACATGTTCCTCCTTGTGCAGCTTCAAGAGCGAGTAGTTGCAGCCTCCTCCACGGGCTGAGGGCTCTCTCCTGGGAGGTGTGTCAGGAGCCTGCTGGCTGCAGCTGTGACACTGCCAGAGGAAGGGCCCAGGGTGTCCCTTACACCAGCCTGCCAACGAAAATGCCACTGCACCACCTTCAGTGCTCCAGGCTGGCAAACTTTGTCCAGGGCTGAATTTGTCGTGTCCTTGCTGACACATCCTGATGAGGATGCTCCTGTCTCCTGCTGCAGCCATCACAGGTTATCACCCCATGTACTGTCCCCCACACTGCCTGGGGCCAGGCCCTCTGCATCACTGTGCAGGCACCTGCCCTTGCTGTTGAGTCCTGGAAACCAAAGTGTTGCCTGAGACACAGCACACTGCAGAGGCTGGGTACTCCTTGTGACTGAAAAGAACATTTTGGTTTGTTTCACTGAATGTACCTGGTCAAGTGTGAAAAATCCTCACTTTGAGTGAGTGCCACCAGGTGACAACCTTCAAGGCCAACGTGAAAATCACTGGGGAAGAAGGGGAGAAAAAAAAAATCAGTATGATGTAATATAAACCAATATAACTCTCTTTATATGCTTTATCTCAGAAGTGAGAAGGACCACTAGGTTTTATGTCACAGTATCAAGACTTCCTATACTGAAGCAGTCCCAGCAGTTAAAAATTATTGCTGTTTACCTGGTTGTCCACTTTACCCCTTCACTGTCCACCCTGGCATTGCTCCAGGACTGTGAAGGCATCCTGTCTGTGAGACCTGACAGCTTTTCAGAGAAGCATTGCTGCTCCTCAGCCTGCACCCACTCCCAGGATGCCGTCGTTTCATCTTTAAGCCTGGGGGTTGCTTTAAATTTATCAGGGATGAAAACCTGGCTCCACTGAAGTCGTTGGCAAAGCTCCCATTGACTTCAGAGGAGCCAGGATTTCACCCTAAGATGCTTTGTAGATTATTGGTGAATGGAAAGCATACGTCTGGCTTCTCCAGGGTTATTATTGTTGGTGGTGACCTCTGCTCTGGCAAGCATTGAGCAAGGCTGGGTTGAGACAGATGCTTAAAGCTTTCCCTACCTCTTCCCCTGCTTCCTTGCAGGGGCTTTGCTTTATGGCTCATCATCTTGGATGCTGCTTATCAAGGAATACCTTCCCGTCGCCTGCCAGTGGAATTTAATGCCTGTTTGCCCACATTCCCCTTCCCCCCAAGGCCAGCAGATCAGCAGATAGGAGACAGAATGGCTGATTAGCTTTCTAGCCCCAACCTCTTAGCTATAAGCTGCAACTGCACACACAAGTGTCTTCTCTCAAAAAAAAAAAAAAAAAAAAAAAAAAAGAAAAAAAAAAAAAGGAAAGAAAAAAAGAATAACATTCCCTTGCAGGCAACCTAAGTCTTTCTGTGACTCATGGTTCCTTTATCTCAATAAATTACTACTTGAATGGTAGCCACCCTCTTTTTAAAAGAGCTGATTAGCTTAGAGTTCTCAATTTTCCTGCTTCTCCTAGACTGGTGCTTTTCTTCCCGTCTACATATTTTGCCACCAGCTGGGGTCAAGATTTCTGAGTTCTGCAGTGCCTGTGTGACAGGCTGGAAATTCAGCAGCCACTTTATAAAAACTTGAAGCCAAACCGGAAATGTATAACAAGTCTGGATTATGGAATATGGAAATGGAGAAAACAGAAACAACAGTCCAGTTCACTTTCCCAACAGCTAGGCTGGGTTTTTGAATACCAAATTCTCTTTATTTCACACTCTGCCACATTTTCACTTTTCAATGTGCTGCACATTTTTGTGCTGATGGTGTGCAACTGCACTGGAGCATTTGCCAAGCTGTGGCAGCATGGGGCTGTGGGAACCAGCATGCCAGGCTGGGCTTTCCAGAAGTGCCCAAAGACTTTAAATTCTGCTGACTTTCGTGAGAGCTTGCCACAAGGCAAATCTGCCTCTTTGGAGAAGTACAGTGAAACCAGAAAATGCTTTTCCTCTGAAGAGTTTTAGCACTGCAGAAGTGCCTGGGCTGGTGCAGTGGAGCTGAGTGTTTCAAACAGAGTGAAGGCTCCCACTCTGGATTGATTTACCCTCATTCCTGGTGGTTTTCTGGCAGCAGCAAGCCATTAGATTGGCTCATCCCCTCACTTGACTCAGCCAAACTTATCACTAAATTCAAATTATTACATGAAATAAATCAGGCTGCAGCTCACCCTGTGTGTACACAGGCTGTCTGTGGGTGCACAGCAGCACCCAAACAGGTCTGGTGGGTGCTGAATACAGAGCAAGGAGGTGATCCTGGCATAGCTGACAGCTAAAAAAGATGTGAATTACCCTAAGGTATTGTTTGACTAAGGCTTGAATTTCTTGATTGCTTCTGACAGGTCTTTTCCTATGTCCAGCAGTTTTTGGGAATTAAAAAAAAAAATAAAAAAAACAGAGCAAAAAAAAAAAAAAAACCAAAAAAACCACCAAAACCCTGCACTTATGGTTTTCAACTCTTCACTTCTGCAGGGAAAATATCACATTATTAGCTTGCAATTGGCTTTTTTCAAGGCTGCTTTTGTGACTCTGGAGATCAGAAACTTAACAACAACAACAACGACAATGACAATAATACTAATACTGATACTGATATTGATACTGATACTGATACTGATACTAATACTAATACTAATACTAATACTAATACTAATACTGATACTAATACTGATACTAATACTAATACTAATACTAATACTGATACTAGTACTACTAATAGTAGAGGAAGTATAAGGCCAATTTAGGCTGAAGACCAGCTCTGCAGCAGGAAAGGGAAAGGAGGATTTCACACTGAATCCTGTGGTGGTGGGTGAGATGAAGGCTGCCTCCTAAAAGAAGTGTTTACCTGTGTCCATTGCAGGAAGGCCTTCATTCCCAGAGGTGAAGGAAATAAAGCTGATTTMTGAATGACTTCAGGTTTTATGTGTCTCCTTGCCTCATCTGGGTGATTTAACACCCCTGTAGCACAGCCTGTGCAGAAGGATTTGAACTCCTGTTGGTGAGGTGCTGCACTGGCACAGGTAAGGATCTGCCTGGTCTAGTTACACCTCCTGGAAAGGAAATCAAGGGGCTTCATTTTATTGGTTTTGCTCAGTCAGTTCCTCTGCTTGGTAGCCAACACTTGTGTTTCCCAATGTCTTTGTGCAGTGCTTTGTCAAGTCAAAATGATGCCACATCAGTTTGGTTTTGAAACCTGCATATTTTAATACTCCAGTAATTAAATACTGAAGTGCTGAATTTACACTAAAGTTTCTCAGCCCAATTCTGAACCAGTGCTTTAGCAGTACTGATGATAAACACTCTCTTCTGTAAAGCAGAAGTTTCCAGATAAGCACTGCACACCACAAGCTGATGTAGGAGTAGGAATGCCACAACCCTGTTTCAACAAAGGTGCCAGAACCATGGAGAGTGAGGGCTGGTTCTTTCCCTGCCATTTGCCTCTTTCTCTGAGGGCCATTGGTGCACCAAATCAGAGCCTGATGAGAAATGCTGTATTCCCTGCAGAGACATCTGGATGATCTGTGGTCTTTTAAAACACCCATTTTTTTCTGAAATGCAAGGAAAAAGCTTCTATGGGAAGTAAATCTTTGTTCTGTAGGGATGGTGACAATGTGCCCAGTAAAGGTGTTTGGCTGTAAGGAAACACCAAGAACAGGCTCAGAGTTACTACAGCAGGTGAAGAAATAATGTAAACTAGCAAATATGTTTAATGCTTTGTATTAAGTTGCTGAGGTGCCAAATGAATTCCTGCTGGACCAAGGATGGGCACTTGGGTCAGGTGCTCCTTCCAGCAGGGTTGAAGTGCCGGCTGTCTCTGAGCCCTCCCTTAGTGYAGTGCTGCTCACAGCAGTGCCCATGTCTGTGATACCTCAGTAGCTAAAATATTAAATAGTGAGGGACTCCCTGGGGGATGTCCCAGCTTGGAGAGGACAGGAATAACTGGGGAATGTGGAGGATGACTTTATGTCAAATAAGGCAACAGAGAAAGAAAACCGTCTGGGACCTCTCATGTAAAGCATTGAATTCTAAGAAAAGCATTCTCTGCTACCCAACTTCCAGTGTGCTGTCTGGCAAACAAATGTGCCCATTGCTGGTGCTCTCAGGCTCGGTTTGGATGGCAACAGCTTCACCTGGTGTCCACAGTGCAGTGCTGGGAGTCTGGGTGGGTCTGGGTGAGATGGTCAGAGCGCAGAGAGAAGCTGCAGAAGGCTCCAGGGAGCCAAACCTGATTGCTGCATGGCAGTAAACAGCAGGCAGGGAGCACAGACGCTCACCAGGCACTGGGGAAATCACACAAACATCTCTCCTGGTCCTGCCAGAGCTGATGTTCTGGGCAGGGTGCTGTGGTTGGACGGAGACGCCGGTCTGGGCTGGCTGCAGGCTCCTGGGGGAGACGGAGGGAGAATGGTTTGAATGTGCAGCACTTTGGTACCTGCACTGAGGCAATCACTGCAGATCAAAGCAGGTGTTTATTCAAGGCAGCTGCCCTGTCTGTAGGAGATTGTCACTCCTCTAGTGCCCTGCAGACAGCAGCAAGTGTGAAACTCAACATGGGAGAAGCCATACCTGCAGCTCCACCTTGCTGACAGAGACAGTCACTTGCTGCTAATGAGCAATGAAGATTTTTCTTCTCTGTGCATTAGTAACATCCTTGTGCAGCTGGAATTGGCTTCAGGAGGTGATGCAGTGCTACACAAATCCTCATGGGAGGGTTTGGTACAGAAAAGGGGCACACATCACTGTAAGCAGCCCAGCCCCCTCTGATCAGGCCTTTAGAAAGTTGCTCATTTTGTGCAGTTACATCACATAACACTTTATGCATTTTCTCATACATAATGTCATTCTTTCACAGTGTGACATGTGTGGGTTTATTGTTGCTGCTGAAGCTGCTGGTGGTTTTTTTCTGGATAGCCAAGGAGTCTGTCCAGCTGGCAGAGCAGTCCAGCCAGCTTCTTGCAGTTTTAGTGCCAGAGTCACCTTTTCACAAGATTGAAAACTCTGAGGCAGTTTCTAGCCCTAGATCCACAAAGCAGGTTGTTGATAAGATTGTTGGCTCAAGAAAATAGGAAATTGTAGGTGGGCCCACTATAAAAGGAAATTCTTCTCCATGACTTACAAATAAATGAACTTCAGTGCAGGCAGCATCAGACCCTGTGTATGAAGGATCTTTTTACTGTATATGGAGATAAATGCAGTATGAGACATATAAGTAGAGAGATCTTTTTTAAACAAGAAACTACTTGAAACAGAAGGAGAAAGGGAAAGCAAATTAACCCTTTTTTGACTTCTGGTTCTTAAACTCAAGTAGCTTTTTAGTAGATCCCCGGGGGAGTTCTTCTGTAAGATGCTACAATTTACAAGTGGGTTTAACCACAACATGTTGCTTTTCAACCACAGACAGACAGGAAAAGATCCAATTGACACCTGCATCAGAGAACAAATGGGACACAAAAGATGAAACTCATTTCAAAGGGTCTATTTGTTTGTCTCTTGTCATGGATTAAACCAGGGGGGCTACTATTTCAGGATGGATTCTGCTCCCATTCCAGTCAATGGGGGAAAAAAAGCCTGTTTGAGTGAATAATGCAGAACCAGCCCCTTGGCAAAGAAAAGAGTTGGTCTTTGCTGAAGTTTTACTGACAATTCTGCAGTAAGGGGGATATAGTACTTCTGAAATGCTCGATTTTGAAGCCAGATGTTTGAAATTTGAATATTCACACTTGCAGAACTTTAAACAGACCGATGAAAGTTTACTGAAAAACAATTGGGAATACAAGAATTTTTTTTTTAAGAGTGCAAAGTACCACAGTGCTTTTTAAAAATAGGTTTTCAATTATTTGATTCAAGTCTAACTCAATTTAGAAAATTCTTCCTGTCTAAAGCAATTTCTTCCTGTCTAAAGCAATTTGTATGTGTGTGTAAGAACAGAGAAAAATTGCTGAAATTATGCTTTTTAGAAATTCAAACCAAAGGGAAAAAACCCGACTACCTCATTGCCAGTAGTTTCATTAAAGGACATAAAGAGATGCCAAAGCAAAAATTCCAAATCCTGAATATGCTCAACAGTCTGTGTGCAGGGGTTGTGTTTACAGAGCTCCCCTAAACACACCCCCCCATTTTTGCACTTTCTGTTTTGGTCCCTGGGTGCCAGTGAGGTCCTGAGCTGCTTGGCTGCAGCCCAGCTCTGCCTGCCCAAAGCAAGAGGAAAAAAAAATCCCTGACACGAACAATTTGGCAGCTCTTTGTTTCAAAGAGAGCAGAACTTTGTCTCCTCCTTGCTGTCTTTTGATTTCTGTGGATGTGGCGATGGCTTGGGTTTCCAAATCCCTGTCCCAGCCAAGCAGCAAGCCAGGGTCCACCCTCACATCCCTACCTGCCTCTAATCCCCTGGAGCTGTGCCCAGTTTGGTCCACACTTCAGATTTTAAATGTTTGTGTGTTTAATCACTGGGAGGGCTGTGGGAGTTAGAGCCTGGGCTGTAATCTGCTGTTCTGCTCTCACCATCAACCTTACAACTGCTTTTTTTTTTTTTTTTTTCTTCCCTTAAAACCTTCAAACTTTGAGCCACTTAAGTGTACTGAATGACTGGGATATTTTTTAAACTGGCATTGCTAAGGATGACATGCTTAGAGGAAATAATGAAGTCAAAGCAGAAGGCAGACACTGGTGGCTGCAGATTTTAACTACCGGCTCTTCAGCACTCCAGCTTCAACCAAGAGTCCTGAAAGCTGCATTTGGGAGCGTCACTGCTGGTGGCATCTGCTGCTGCAGAGCACCCAGAGTGTGGAGGCTGCAGAATCTGGGCTGTGTAAACCCCAAAGGTGTCCCAGAGCAGCAGCTCCAGCACACAGAAGGTGATGGTGCACAGGTGCTAACTCTGAATTTCCTGCCTTTTGTAGCCAGTATTGTGCCCCTTCCAACCACATTAAGAAATAATTTCATGTTAAAGGCTAGGTTTTGGCATGCATTCACTCACATGCTTGAAATCTGATTTCTGCCTTTTTAACTCCCAATTGCTCCTCGAGGCTAAAGGACACAGGGGTTTTACATCAGCTTAACTCTTCCAGTTTGAAACTGGTGTGACTGGGGTGTAGGTGCCTCCTCCTGCAGGTAGGGAGGATGCAAAGTGCTTTCCAATCTGCAGGAATTATCAATACCAGTATAAAGCACCTTTTGATGTTAACCTCCCTTTCTTTAGGGATTTCAACTAAAAAAAAATCCCATACCCTCCAACTGAAATAGATAGAGAATGTATGTCTAAACCATATGCAGGATGTAAAAAGACTGGAAGGCATGGTCATTCCTGCTTAAAAATGCAATTAGAGACATTAGGTGTGAAGAGATCAGTTGGCTGTGTGTGAAATTCAAGCTGCTGATTGTAGACTCATAAACAAAAATAGCAATGGTTAAAGGTGCTGAGCCTGCAACCTACCCCAAGAATCCCAAGCAAACTCACTATTAATAATAATAATAATAATAATAATAATAATAATAATAATAATAATAATAATAATAATAATAATAAGTTTTTCAGGCACTTTATATGACTGCCTGAAAAACTGATTATAACTGGAAAATGAATCTGTAAATGTTTAAATTTCTCTGGTTTGTCTCCTTCTTGTGGTTATCAAACCTATTTGCAAATGAGTTAAGTATGGCAGCTTTAATTCTGCCTCTATCAAACATGTGGCAATCCTCTCAGAAGCAGTAGGACTACAAACAATTCTGGTTTGAGTAGAGCAGTGGTTATATCTGTAATGGCATCTACTTATTGTAGGAACCAGCATTAAATCAAATAGTTGATACAGTCCTTAAAGGAATGGAGGACTTGCAAGGATAACATAAAAAGATATTTGATACCTCTCCAGTCCACTGACATTCTTTGATTGTTTCAGCAAAATACCAGACAAGGGTTACCTGGGCTTGCAGAGAGCCTCCTGCTAGAGCTGATGTCATGAACTGAGCAATCAGGGCTGAAAATTCTGCCACTGACTGAAACAGTAATTTTTAAAAAAAGTAGACTAATCAGAAAAATTCACACACACATATAGGTATATATAAACCTAAGAAGTGATTGCTAAATTTAGCAGGCAACCCAAAAGTGATAAAACTAATAAAAGCTGAAGGAAAGGAGGAATTTCCCATGTGAGGAGGGACCTAGGCAAAAAAGAAGGGAGCAGACATACAAATGGATTGAAAAGTAAAACAGCAACTGGTTTGCAGAATGGGAAATTACCTTTTCCATCCTATTGGACAAAGGGAATGCAGCATCATTAGTTGACATGAATTCTGGAAGCAGAAAGGACCATGCTTTTAAATAAATAATGCCTAACACTGTAGAAATGAGTAGTGGGATTCAGACAGAAAAGTGTTGAAATCAGAAGAACAAAAAATTTCTCAGCAAATCTAAGCATTCCTGTGTGACCAAAATCTCTCCCTTGTATAGCATAATATTAGCAAAATCAGTGGTGCTCCGTCTGGTTTTTAATGTGGAATGTTGCATTTGTTTCACAGGGATCCCTGTGCAGTTCCTGAGCCTGCTGACTTTACTTTTGCTTTCTTCAGCTGCCTGTTGCTGCCCCACAGATTCATAAACTACAGGCTGGAAATCTTTTCTAGAGGATTTCAACCCTTGGAGCTCAGGACACAGTCATCTCAAGACCAATTAAAAAAAACCAAACAACCAACTACTGATGGGCATGGAAAGATTCTGCATTGGACTTAATGATCTAGGGCAAGGAGAAAACATCCCTTTCATCCAGGAATTGTGTAATTGTCTATTATGGRCTACAGTCTCTGCTTTAAAATGAGTGACAAAACTCATATTGAAATAAACAGAAGAAGGATTTGACCCATGAGGGTTCAGACATTTTGAAGCATCTCTTTTGCTGATTGCTGACAAAAAAGAACATGGGAAAAAACAATTCAGTGCTTAGACAATGTACTTGCAATGACTGATAAGGCTCTGTCTCCCCCAAAAAACCCAAACCAAGCAAGAAACCTGAGCTGATGTCTCCACACTGCGCATGTGTATTTATGAGAGTAAGTTTGCTTGTTGCCCAAGTAGAAGTCCAGGCCATGCAGAGAAAATAAATTTTGTGTGTAATTTGGGGGTTTCCTTGAGCTCAGGAATGTGTTTATTTAAATATTATTTAATAGAGGAACAGTATAGGAAATAAGCAGCACTCGAAAGATTGGTCAAGGCTATCATTACAAATGAAGAAACCAGGCTAAAAGACCAATGTGTTAGGCTGACAAACTGGATTTTAAATTAAGTTTTAGCTGGAATGAGTTTCTAAAGCTATTTTTAGCCTCAACCATGTGAGAAGCACATGGCTCCATAAATACATTCCCCTCAAGAATAAGTTAATGGGGGTGGGGTGTGTGGAAGGAAACAACCTAAACAATTCATTTAAAGTTAATAACTGAGTCAAGAACTTTATAGCTTTGTTTTGGAAGCATTTGTCATTAAAGTGTGATTCACTTTTGCAATTACATCCGTTCACAGACCAGCGGTGCATGGGACAGTGGGCTGAAGGGAGGGTTCCAGTGGGGCTCTCTCAGCCTCCCTGCAGCTCAGCAAGAGGGGAATTGCTCAGCGTTTTGGTGCAGCCTCTGGCTCTGAAACACCCCACAAAGGAACCTACCTTCTCCTCTGCTCTTACAGAGAGGGCTCTGGGAGAATCAGCCTGCATGAAACCCTCCAGGCATCGTTTGGGAAAACTGCACGTAGTAACAGGAAAGAAAAGAACAGTCGCAAAATAATGCCCAGACATTTTCACCAAATATACAAGGAGGGACCCAGTGGATGCCCTACACACATTTGATCTTCCAGCAGAAGAGAGCACTTCCAAGAGAAAGGATTTGTGCAACAGAGTGTGTTTTCCCAGCTACATCAGCAGACCTCACATAAAGGCCACAGCTCCTCTACAAACCTCCTCTCCTCTGGGCAGAGATAAAGATGACAAAGGACTTGTACAATTAAAGAGTATCATTGTGCCCTCAGCCTTCAAGCGTTTCAGTCAGGAGATGCTCCTTAGCTTTAGAAAACAAAATAAAGAGGCAAAAAGTAGAGAGAGATAATTGGGACTCTTGGGCTTGTTTATTCGGGTTCATCCCCTGACCCAAGAGGTCACAGGCCAGTTGCTTTGGTGCTGCAGCTCCCTGGGTCTGTGGATGAGTAAATCCAGTCCTGGTATGAGAGCAGATATGGAGGACTTGGCTGCTTCTTCATTTTGCTTGTTGAGTCACTACAGACATCAAATTGCTGTTGTTGTGGTGAATTTGGCTCTCAGTCTGGAGGTGACACTGAGGGATCTCCAAGACCATCTGTGGCCAGCAGGGTCATGGAGCAAGAGCAGCTGGACCTCTGTGCTGATGAAGGATCTGGAGGAGTTAGCTGTCTGTTCCAGTTTTGAGATTTATTATTTATTTTTGTCATGTTGGATGGGAGGTGTAAAGGTTTCTCCCTCACTTTGACTGCTTTGTCACGTGGGATTTTCTCTGGTACATGATCCACATAAAGGTTTAAGTAAATGCAGAAGTCCAGAAAAGAGACTCCATTAGCTGAAATGGCTAAAATGAACTGTACTTTTTGGCATGCTGAAGGCTGGGTTTCACCTCCCTGCTTTATATGTTCATGTATGTATCTCTGACTATGGACTTCATTTTCTTAAACTGTACAGAGAAGTTTATCTTTGGTTACTTCTACTGTGGATTACTGGCTTTGCCTCTTTTCAACCTACAGATCAAAGACATTATGTAAAAACAGTGCAATTATGACTAAAATAAACACTTTAAACTCTGTTACTGTGATTTCATCCAGATTTTTTTCCCCCTTAGGTTTGTATTAACACTCATGTGACTCAATCAGCATTGGTAGCAATCCCCTGCTGATCCATCATTTGTACCAGGAAGACTTAACTGGTGCAACTTGTATTTTATTTCCTTTTTCCAGCCTGTCAAAAGTACATGCCCTTATGAAATGTACATGTGAGACTCAGAAATCAAAAGAACAGCTAATTAATTACATCCCACCTCCTCATATGGAAAATGGATCTAAACTAGCATCTAAAACACAATGTGTTCACTTTAAATAGCCAAATGCTGAGGGACCAGAGAGATCTGTGGGGAATTTTTGGCACCATATGAAGATTCTTTCAGCCCTCGAATCCCCCACCCTTGAATTCTGTGGTGGGTTAGTAGGGAAAGGATATAAAAATGTGGAATTTTTTTTAAAGGCTTTTCTCTTTGTTTTCTATTCTCTTTGGCTGCACTCTTATATTTTAATACTGTATAATAGTAAGGAACAAGGAGGGTCGTTCAAAAATATTTTTTAATCTTTATTAGAAACAGAACTGCCTTTTGATGCTGCTGGACCACATTTACCTACAAAGCCCTAAAATGGCTGAAAGAACTGCAACCATAGCTGCTACTTAGGGGTTTTGAGGGGTGCCCACACAGTCTGAGTGACTGCTGGCAGTGGGGAATACCAGGCTCTCACTAAGTTTGTACGTGGTGCTGACCACTTCAGTTTGAGGCATTTCCCTGGGGTCCAAAATTAGATGCCAGCGTTGCTCTTTTGCTTCAGAAACAAAAAAGATGCTTTGCTTAGGCCTGACTTTTTTCCACTTAACCCCCCCTGTCATTAAGGCATATTTGACTTTAATTTGCCATGATGGGACATTGTGATGAATTTAAGGGTTTTGGTGAATGAGGAGGGGATTGCTCATGGATTAATAGCTATGAAGTGGAACAACAGTGAGAAATGGAGGGAACTTTGGTCTCAGCTGTGATGGGAGTTAGTTTTCTTTCCTCCAAGAGCGCATGTGCATTTGGGCCTCTTTATGGCTCCATACCTTGCCCTTTCAGACTTCATTCCACAGCCCGCACCAGAAAAGGAAATCTGAAAAAAGCTTCTGGAAGGAATAAGAAAGGTACAGGGAATATGAGGGTTTTTAATAGAAGGTTTCATAATTTAAATTATGAAGGCTGCCCCATCCTATTCCAGTAGTGGAGGTGGAAGCCTGTTTGCTTTTCCTTCCTCCCGCATGCTGTACAATTCCAGCATCTATTGCCGTTTCCACAGATGAACAACAGAGCCTCCTATCACTGGAATTTACAGATTTATTCCACCTGCAGTCGTTTCTATTTCTTGCCCAGTTTATAAAGCATAATCCAACCCTCCATTTCCATGCCATAGACAAGATCTCACATTTCCATCAAAAAGAAGTCAAACTTGCTGCTAATACTTATTCAGACTGATCAGATGATCCCAGTGCCTCACTTAGGCACACAGGCACAGCTCCTGTGAATTGAGCTGCTGGCATCACCTCATATCCCATATGGAATGCAGCATCAGGCTGTTAGGAACATTAATGTAAACTAGCAGTCGTATTTAAAAACAAGTAAACAAGAATTAAAGAAAACCATAACAGTTAGAAATGTGCAATTTTACAAGGAGGAGAATGTGAATGTTGACATACAAAAAAAAAAAAAAAGAAAAAAAGAGCAGTATGAAAAGAATGGCAATTTGCCTTGTATAATGCATGAAAATGTCGGAGCATCTCCATTCTTATTTTTGATCTTGAAAAAACATTCTCAGATGATTAGAGAGAAAAAAGAAATCACTAATATAGAGTAAAAATGCCATTTAAAAATCCTGTTAAACACTGTCATTAGACCATATGCCTGCTACCTCACGCTCTTTGGTGAAGTTACAATAGAATTTTTTTCTCCTAAAGAATGGGGAAAACGCAACTCYAGTAAATACTATGTTCCTACCCAAATAAATGGATCAACAGCATGTCATCCTGAATTATCTGGAGAAAAATATCCAGCAGAAGTTACAGAAACATCACAGATACGCAGATCAAGTATCTTAAACCAGTCAAAGTATCTATTATTGCTTGTTTTTATCTTTCTCTAAAGGGAAGCTATGTTTGACCTCTAAGGAAGGTCAACAACTTAATTATTGTACTCAAGACAAAGCTACTCTGTGCACAGGAAATGAAAGCTAAAGAGAAGCACTTTGAGAAGAAAGACATTTTACTCTCTTAAATAAATGAGACCTCAAAAATTCAATATTGTTTTCATCCTGACCAAGCCTTCTGGCTGGATGCTAAGTGATGTTCATTGGGTAAAGACAGGAAATTCAGGAGCCTTCCTGCCTTTGCAAGACAAGAGCCATAGCAGGGCAAATCTGCTTGGAAGAAGAAGAAGGAAAAAAGAAAAATCCATACAAGGAGGGCTCTCACAATCACAATCTTTCGTTAGAAAGCCAAATCCACTTGCTTGAGAAATGAAGACATTGAGGCATTTTGATTAAAAAACTCCTTCACTTCCAATTCCTGGATACCAGTTAGAAGTGGCTAGCTTGGCTCTCCCAGAAGGTTGGAACTGGAGGAACAAGGAACAGGCAGGAGCAGTCAGGCTCTGTGACTTGCCCCTTTCTGACAGAGCCCCTAACATTAATCTAAACACACCAAAACAGAAAGAAGTCCAACCAACCAGGCAAAAAGGGATGTGTCACCATCTCACAGGATAAGCACTGTGCCCTGCTGCTGAGCTCTCRAACCAGCACTGCTCTGCCACTTTGTGCCTCTGTCCTTATTTTGCTGCCACACACAGGAGCTACGAGAGGTTTGGTTGAACTTGGAGGTCCCTTCAGTAAAAATGCTGTGCTTTTATTCAGGTCTGATTGTGCTCATCAGGCCAGGAGGAAGGACAGGCTGTAGCTCACAGAAAGCAAGGAAAGGTACAGGAATGTGCAGCTTTAGGACTACAGAGGGAACCCAGCTCCACCAAAAAGCTCAGAAAAGGGATGCTATTCACCAGTGCTGGAAAGACATGCATCTTCAACAAGGAAGGGCTGGTAAATGCTGTAAATTACCAGCCACAAGCATTTCCCAGAGAGGAAAATATTGCATTTGATTAATGCAAAGACTGCAGCCCTACTCTGGGTATGGTGTCTGCTTTTCAACCACATGAACATTCAGATAAAAACCATCTTGGAGTGCTCCTAGTGAGAGGAACATGGGCAAATGTGTGATTGTGCGCCACCTCTTTCTAGGGCTTGGCAACACATCTTTCCAGAATTTGTACCGAGCAAGAACCTCCACAGAAATGGCTGGATTGTCACCAGTGCAGTGTTGCAGCTTCTCCTGGGGTTAATGTGCTTCTGGAGAAGTCCAAGAGGGTAAGGAGATCCCTCTGACTCTCTGTCTGTGGTATATCCCCAGCTGTGGGGCTGGCTGATGTTCATTTTTGGCAGTTTACCTGCACAGTGATGACTCAATGGGATGCTTTCCAAGAGCATCCCAGGGATTTACAGATTGTGCTGCATTTTCAGATGTCACCTAGAACTTGGGAGCCTGTATTAATTAGTAATGCAAATGGCAAATAATTAAGGTAGGGGACCTGTGGGGAAATGGAGCAGTCATGTGATGAGAAGCTCTCCTAATCCCTATTCACAAGGCAAATAAGTTTAGTTTGCACAGATAACTTAATCCTGGCATTTTTTACCATTTGAATGGTAAATACTGAGAAACACTTTTTTTTACCTAAAAGCAGCATATCAACTGCTCAGCCTTACAGGGTTTTTGAGCTTCAAGAATGCAAGAGTGACCCTTTCCAATCAAACATCACCATTTATCCATTGGATCTTTAGTGATGTTTTGACTTTGATTTCCACAGGGCCCCTTGTTTCTTCTCTCAAAATCGGCAGAGCTGCCCTAAAACTTGGTCTCTTGTCAGATAACTGGTGTGGTAAGTGGCAACCTTCATGATATTCACTACAGGTGATAGGGCATTTCAGAGGGAGAAGAAACATTTAAGTTTCAAGTTCAAAGTCAGATACCTCTGCCTTTTTCCAGCTTGTGAAAAAATGGGGAAAAATTGTCCTAAACAGGCAAATTTTCACTAAAGTCTACTCAGTGGTTGAGAACGGAGTGGTCTGGCTAACGAGAGCAACTGATTACAGAGATTTAACACAAACAGATTTTAAGAGGTCAGATTGGGTATAATCTGTTCTTGTGCATGCACTGATGGATCCCACAGCCTGTACCTGGGCCAAGCTGTCACAGCCACTGCTGCCAGGATATAAATGTCACCTGCACTCCTTGTTCTCAGATCTATGACCTTGCATTTTGCTGGTTTAAAACACATGTTCAGAGGAGTCCACTTTGCCAAGCTTTGCAGTTTGCCTCACAGACTTGGCCTGTTTTGTTTATTTACCACCGTGGCATATCTGCAACATTTCCAGCAGCTGATTTATTTATTTTGTCCTTCTAAATCCCTTATAACAATAATGAACAGCTTGAGGGAAAGAACAAATCATTGCAGGACCTTGATAAAAATACCCTCCTGAAACCTTTTTGATATCCTTGATAAAAATACCCTCCTGATACCTTTTATATCAATTTACTCACTTAATGTGCACTGCACCTTGGGTAGTGACATTATTTTGTACCACTATAGTGGCACTAATAGTGACACTATTTTGTACCACAAAAATTATTTTGCACCACTATTTTTATGATCAAAACTATAACGACTGGTGTCATTTCTGTCACAATCTCTTGAACTTAATGTTAGCTCCTTTGTGCACCTGATTTTCTTGCAGTTGTCAGAACTCACATCAGGTTCACTGGCACATATTTCCTTGGGGAAAGAGGTCACCTCCTTCATCCTTCTAAAAGAGTGAAACATTTGCTCAGTTCTAGTTCTCTGGAATTTCCCATACACCTTATGAGGTAAGAAGGTCCCCAAGAAATATTGATATAAAGTAGAGCATGCTATAAACAAGAGACAAAAAGGCAAAAATCTCATCCTTGAGGCTTGGGCACAATGTTGTAACACTTGGCCCCAGCCAGATCAGGATGGAAATGGATAATATTTGTTTCTGTGGATAGTAACCTGTCCTGGTTTTGAATCTGATGTACTCAGCTTCCTTAAAGGTACACTTGATTTCAGCAATTTAAGTCCATCTAAAATCTCCAATGGCAAATTGCTGAGTGGTGCTGACTTCAGCAGCAGCACAATTGCCAAGCACTGCCTGGTTACAGGAAATTTCCTGCGCTTCCACTAAACTCTGCCCCAGCTTGTAAACAGCAGCACAACTGACCTGAATTGCAGGATTTTATGAAACCTCCTAAAGCAGGCAGTTTTACCTGGTTTTGAGTTTCATTAAGAAAGCTTTGCTCCAGCTTCAACCATTTTTAAGGATACCAGGGCCACACCTGTTAAAACTGGATAAAATGATCCATCCTTTAGAAGAACAGATCTTTAGGAGATCCAGATCTT
Source organism: Cardinalis cardinalis (assembly GCA_014549065.1). Taxonomy (NCBI): domain Eukaryota; kingdom Metazoa; phylum Chordata; class Aves; order Passeriformes; family Cardinalidae; genus Cardinalis; species Cardinalis cardinalis. Next base: position 61,143 of record JACDOX010000086.1, on the reverse strand, counting down.
TAGGAGAACACCACTGCATGGAGACATCACTAGGAGAAACTCTTTGACAGCAGGCATGTTTATCTAACTTTCTGTCAACCCAATTTTTAAAGGCCAACCTTTAAAATTATTGTACCTAATTTTACCACAGGAAAAGAATTGTCTCCTGTTTTGCACTTGTGTATTTTAAGGCTGTGCATACATGGAACCATTTTTATGGGACAGGAGAGTGGCACTGAGGTCACAGAGTGCCTCTGAAGGCAGATAAAGAGACAGCAAAAAAGGGAGTTCCTCGGCAGTGAGGAGCAGCAGGCAGTAGATAGAGCTCTGAAAAACAGCATGAAGCATGCCCTGCAGTACATGCAGCTCTGTCCAGCTGACATTTCTCCCATAAACACCAGAGAGAAATTTATGCTACTGAAAATTGAGCCTGTCTTTGACATTAAAATTATCTGCAATAAAATCCAAAATTGTGAAGTAAAAAGGGTACTTAAACATTTATATCAAATTAGGACAAATCCAGCAAGAGAGAGCTTTTTGGCTAATGATCCATCTTGAGGAGACTCTGTAAATTTTCAGAAAACAGATTCAGCTGCTTTAGCTCATTCTTCTGGTGGGGAGGAAGGAAAGAAAAAATACTTTGCTAAGAGTTAGAGATCCCTCTTGTCTTTTTTTGTTTTATTTTGTTAGGGTACCTCCTATCCATTTGCTCAGGATATTATTTTCCTTTCATCAAGAAGTATGGTTTTCACAGATACTCTGTTTACATGGGCACAGGGTCAATCTCTGCATTTTCTTCCACCACGACTCACAACAGAAAGAGAAGAAAATTGCATAATCAGGGAAGAGCTTTCACCACTACTTTTAGGGCTGATCCAATATCAGCAATCCTCTTTCAAGAATAACTCCCACTCTCAACACCACTGTTGTAGAACTGGTCTTGATTCTTCATTAAACATCCAGAGGGCCACATATGCTGCAGGAGTGTGTTAGGGTAGAGGAAGCTGAGCTCAGAGAGGAAGAGCTCCTTTTGATCCATAGTTCCTTGCAGTTCTTGTGGACTCTTGGTGTTGGTTGCCCCAGATGAAGCCTCAAATGCACCCACAGAGACAGATTCCTTAGCTGGAGAGGCAGTACCAGGTCCACATCTTCATTTTCACACCTATTTCTTTAAAGATTTATTCAGGAGGTCAAAGTCTTTGATGCCTTTATGTAAATCAGGGGTACTCCTGTTCAGTGATTATCCATTGCAATGTCTAATTGACCAAAAGGTTTGGTGAACAAGAGTTTGTGGGCATCCCAGTGGTTTAGAGAGGGTTGGAGAGCTCCAGCTGTTATGATTTTCTATAAATAAATTTATGATTTAAAATGTTCCTTCTAATTCTTATATGGCATTTCAGGACATATCCTATGTCCCCTTGACCTTTTTCATTGATATTCCTCAGAACTGGACTGAACAGTGGTGCAATAACTCAACCAGACCACTCTGATTCTTGGCATTTCATACAACACAAATTTGGGAGCACCAGATATGACACACAGCAAGTGCAATCCAGCAGTGGCCAGGCAGGGATATCCAGCCTCCCTCTCCCAAATGACAGCAGTGGTGTGCCAACTGCACTTTCCCTCGGGTATGTTATTAGATCAGGAGTAGGACACACCTGTAACAACTGCCAGGTTCAGCTAATTTTACTGTAATCACACCCCACATCTTCTCTGACCTTATTTGGTGCAAGCTGTCAGCAAAAATGTGCTGGCTTTCTCTGGCAGTATTAATTCTGTAAGTCATTCAGATATTATTTCAAAAAGATGGAAACCAGTTAAAAAGAACATGTCTTTTGTCTCCATTAATAACAAGGGGTGGAATTTAATGTTATCTTGATGCATTTGCTGCCAGGAGAGTTTCTTCTAAAGTACAAAAGGCCACTGAAAATCAATCAATGTGTTTCATTGACATAGGCCAGAGAACTTTGAGAGGCTTTGCCATGTCCATAGAGACATGGGCAAATGCATCAATTTCTGTCCTTAGCCCATGTCTTGGGCTGCAGCAAACAAGCACTGCAATTTATACCAGACGTTGGAGAATATGGATATTTTCTCTACTATCCAGCTCTGGGAAAGGATAATTATTATAAACAAAACCAGATGAAAATCTGAGAATATTTTATGATCCACTTTCATTACCCCCCCMCCCCCCCCCCMAAAAAAAAAAAAATCTCTATTAGCCTTGGAACAATGGGGCCAAATTCACACTTGGGGTAACATGACTGACATCAGTAGAGCAGTACAATTAATTTGGCCCATGGGATCTACTTGAAAATATAACATACTGTCACAAGGATGACAGCCAGATTCTGTGGAGAAAATCTTTCTATACCAACTAATTTGGCTTTAAAAAGACAGTGCAGCTGTACAAGCAGCAATCCAGTGGGCTGGATCTTCAAGTGCAACTCTGCTCACATCTGTACAAAAAAGTTCAGTTATAACCATATGAGAATTTGGCCAAGTGCCTTTTCCAGACCAAATGGGAGATCAGAATATAAGTTTTATTAGGCACCAAAATGATACTTGTATGACATTCATAAAAACAAAGATACTGGGAGGTAGAATTCAAGAATGACCAGGTAGCTAAAGATCTGAGTGAAATGCTGATATCCCTTGCTAATCCTTTCTTATCCTGTCTCCTCTCTCTGCCACCAAGTAGTCTCCTGAAGCATGTTAAGCTGCAGGGAGGATCAGAAAAAAAAAGCAGAAGGCTCTTTGGCTGTTTCTGTCGTCATTTATTTATTTTTAAACAAAAAATTCTTGTCCCTTGCAGTGATGACGTTTTAATGAATCCATCAATCACTGCAAACTCCAAACTAGAATCCTACATAAAAGAGACCTATTTGTAATACGTGACCTAAGCCCATACCTAGAGAAATTAGTTCTCAGGGAGACAATGGAGGTCTTTCACTGCTGACTCCATGGAGTCGTAGATGATTAAGCTGGACAGGGCCTTGTGGGTCCTCAAATCCAGCCCTGCACACCTAGCATCACTTTATCCCTGCCTTGTTCCCCTGAGTGTGTTATCTAATCCTCTGCTGACTGATTGTGACCCACCCTACAACTTCTCTTCCATGGGAAAATTTCCATTGTGTGTTGCTTAAGCAAGCTCTTGATTACTCCTCTAAGTCTTCAGTTCCCGTGTATCAATTAATTTTGGGGTGTTTGGATCCAGGCTATCTCCCCTCCCCTCAATTTTTTTAAGTCTTTTCAAAATTGCCTTTTATTTTTCCTGGTTTCTCACCCATATGCTGTGTACATCTCAGTGCTGCAGGCTGTGTTTCATCACACCTCTGCCACCAYGTTGGGCTCCTCAGGGCACATTCATATTCAAATCTTTGACTTTATTTTGTTGCTGCCATAGGCAGTAAACTTCACTCAGTCATGACTCAATTTTTTGCCTCTCTTTTTATGGCTAGCAGACCCATTATAATGTGCTTTCAGCTCATTTGCACCATTTCTCTCAGGCAGATGTTTCAGAGCTCTCACTTGGTGCTTTCTTACCACAGCATTGTTTTTCCTTGTCACTTGTCCTGTGCCTACAAGATCTGAACTTACTTCTTATTTTGGATTGAGAGGACTACATAAGTTGTGAGGTCAAGAAGATTCTCCCTGGCCACTCTTCTTCCCCAGGACTCTACCCAGACCATGGATTTATGCAAATCCAGAAGACGATCATGAAATTAAAATCTGACTTAGAGAAGACCCTGAGCTTCTGATCTCTCCACTCTTCACTGACGTTTTTGTTGCTGGTGACTTAACTGTAGGTAGATGAGAAACATACTCAGTGTGCTGCATCCATGGGCAGCTCCATGGACAAATATTCCTGCTGGCTTCAGAAGTACCAAAGAAAGCAGTTGCTGCTCCCTCGTGGTCATCAGCATCATCCTTGTTTTGAAAGCTGCCATCACCTAAACTCTGCAGCAATTTATGATCTTCTATCTCCTGTCTGCCTGCTGAGCTGCTTTTATCCACAGCTTGTTGAAGTCAAAGCCAACCAAGGTAATGGAGATTTGTTATTGAAATGGCTTAAGCCAAGCCACGTCTGCAGCCTCATGGGATGACTCAACAAGACTCAGACCAGGAGATTGTTACAAACAGTGTTTTCTAAAGCAACTGGGCAATCCTGAACTCAGTGATTCCCCTTTGTCTTTTTGTCCTTTGGCACTTTCTTCTTCACCACTTGGTAAAGTGTTTTCACTGCCTATATCTCCTGCCAGTACTGTCTAGCATGACTGTGCAGCCATTTCAAAACTTAGGCGGCCTCTTAATTTTTAAAGAACAGATAGAGACCAGAACACTTATATTGTACACCAAGCTTAGATGTCATCACACAGCTGAACTCCTTCTGTGCCTCACCATGGATGGCATCACACAGCAAATCTGCAATTACAAAGTGAATGGCAATTCCAAAACCTTTAAGGATAAAAACCCCATCTTCATGTATTGGGACCAGCACAGAATGAACACTTTGTTGCCAGTATTCCTTTCTTCTTTTGAGGTCCATGATCCCTTGCTATATTCACCATCAGGATATTCCTTTACCCATCTGTTAAAACCCAGCATGAAAATCAGACAGGGCTCTTGTGCCTGTTTCTCACTGTTTTACACTTGAAAGCTGGCTTTGCTCACTGCAATTTTCAGTCCTGGAAGGCAAGTACCACAAGTAGCCAAACGGAGCCTGCCTTCAGAGGAATCTGCTGTAGCTGCTTGCCTCTCAGCAGCTACCTTCACAGGGCTAGTTCTGAGGAAATAGAACTTTTTTATTAGCTTATCATTTTCCTTTGGGACTGGAAGAGTTTTGTGGAAGAAAATCCCAGAGCATCTGTAATTTAAAGCACCGTCCTCTCTCTGTTGGGGTTGTTCTTCACCTGTTTCCACAGTATCACTTGTCCTGAATAGAAGACAATCCTTAATTCCACCAGTTTTCCTTATTTTCTTTGCCCTAGGTTCACATCTGACATCCCTACTCATGAAGAACAAGGCATCTCTCTGCTTTTTGGCTCCACATTGTTCCTCCCGTGTTCCAAACCACCAAGGAACCTGTCTGCTGCCATGGACACCCCTGTCCATGGACACCATTGGGGTGGTGGGATCCTTTTTCCCTCTTGTGTGAAAATGTCTGTCTTTTATTTCCCCCTTCATGCTCTGCTGTGGAGTCTCAGTCCTGGCTGTCTCCACTGTCTTGTCATTTGGTCTTTGGGGGGTAGTTTCCCTTTTTTTCTTCTTTGCCTCTGAATTGTCTTCCTCCTCTAGCTGAATAAATTTGTTGCTCAGCTTCATCTCTCCCACAGTAGCTGATTTCATCCCCTCTCCTGCCCTTGACTAGAGTTGTCCCATGGATATCCCTTTCCATCTTTTTGTTCTCAAGGCCACCTTCCTATTGAGGAGTTGAGTGCTAGTGTTGTTTCTGCTCTCTCCTTAGGGTGCTCCTCAATCACATTTTTGAATTTCTGTCTGAATTTCAAGTTATGTCCACTTGTCTTTTTTGCACTGGCATAATTTCATCCATGAGTGTGGTCAAATTATGTTCTATATTTATATACCTTCCATCTTGTGCCCTGATGTGAAACTGGGAGATTCTGCAACCATCCACCATCCTGTGAACCCTTTCCTCTTTTGTCCCTTTCAAATTATTCTTCAGAAGAGCATAACTCAATTAGGTACCAAAATTCCATGGATTCTTGCTAGGTGCACTGGTTTATAATTCATGTTAGAGAAACAGAAGACTATCACAAGATGTTAGACAATAAAAATCCCTGCAACATAATCTGTTGTGGTTGGACATTTTATTAAAATCCTGGATAGTCATTTACAAAAAAAAAAAGCTGACATGCAGGGTTTGGATTTAATCTTCACATTTCCACTGAAACTGTGGCATTGTTTGAACACAACAGCTTCGGGATCCTGGCAAAAAAAGAGTAAAACTGTCCGAGCTGTTCCACTCTGGTTTGAATTATCCCTCTTTTTATTTATTTGTTTCTAGCTTTGAAGTCTGTGTACTTTAAAAATCAATGAACATTATATTAACAAGCAGACACTAATTACATTTTAACAAACTGGAAAGGCTTGGCTACAAATCTTTGAAAAGATAGATTCACATTTTAAAAAGCTTTCTAATCCAACTGGCATCATTGTCGTAAGACACTGACAAAGCCTGCACAGAATGGAAATGTTAAAGGAATCTGTTTACCAGAATTTTTTTTCCTATGATTTATAATTAGTCTTCATCATTGTACTGTTTCATACTCTAGATCTCATAAACAGAGTACTTGTGACTTTTACAGGATTAATGGAGACATTCTGAAATGTAGAAATTAAAAGATTACTCAGATAATAGCAACATTTCACTCTTGTAGCTCATCAGCTCAACTTAYTGTTTTACAAACAAATTAGGATTGCTATCAGAGTTCTATAGAGGGATAGAAATGAGGCAAGGAACACTAATGTTTCTCATCTGCAATTGCTTAGCAGAACAGAGGCAGATCATAACTGGGTCTCTTGTATGCAGTTGAGAGCTCTAATTCTTGGGTTACAGTGGTTCATTGAGCAGATTTTAAAATATGGGCATTGGAGTATGCAGTGAGAGTCAGAGTTTGTATCAGGATTTTCAGCACATCAGGAAATGCCAAAAATAAATAAAATAAATTGTCCTGGAACAATAAAAAATATCATGCCTCTTCTGGCCACTCTGAGTAGCTGTGTCCTTGGCGTGAGGGTCGCTGGAAAAGCAGCTGCCACATGAAAGTAGAATCCCCAGCAATGCACAGAACAGTTTCTGCACAGATGTCCTGGGGTGACTTTATGACGCTTGTATCCCCAATTATCTGTTCTGTTTATGCTGGATAATAAATTTTGCACCTTTAAGACTGGTTCCAAGAGTGAAGTGGGGAGAGAAGAAGCACAGAGTTTGTTAACAGAGCCTGCACTTGCTCCCTGTACATAACTGGATCCAGTCCAAGTCTCCAGGTCTACCACATCTCTCCAGGTCCTTTAATGGCACTACACTTAGGCTTTTCATTTGTTTAGCATGTGGTATAAGTGCATTTATCTTTGCTTCCTTATGCCACTTGTCAATGACATGCTACATATGTGGAAACACACTCCCCTCTTTAGTCAGTGCGAGCAACCAGCCTAACTCAGACCCTAGACTCTTGTTCCAGTGGTGCTGAACTGTGATTTTGTGTGGTTTTGGGACCAGCCTGACAAGCCTGAAGCTCTGCCTCTGAAATGGATAAAGTGAGTCTTCATTATCTTGTGACTGATCTGCAGGGAGCACAAACCACCCTGGATGTGTGAGTAAATGAAGGAAACACCTAGATGCTGTTTTTGAAGGCATCTAATGTTCAGCTTCAAATCATGGCATGAAATCTTCCATTTCTCAGGTGGTGGTGTGGTTTCTTTAAAATTTGGTCCTGATCTATGTTTTAAATTGAAGAGCAATTAAACCTCATGTACAAATAAAAGCAGATCATATGTTAGAGAATCTCTATGCATTTCAAAGTAGGCTAGAAAGTACATTAACACCTTTATTACTGACTGCTTTTCTTACATCACTACTTTGTTCCCTGTCTCAGCAGGACAGGGAAATATGCAACACACCTTCAATGAAACATTTTGGAAAAAAAAAAAGAAAATAAAACCCAGCTGAAATCCTACCTTAAATAGATCCACTTCATATCTTGGTCCCCTAGGATGAGCAGCAGCTGTGAAACAGTCCAGAGACACGAGTATTCAAACCCCTCTGAAACAAATGCAGGCAGCTCACCTCACACTGACAGGTTCCTCTCACAGTTGCACTATTTTTAAATAGTACTAGTTGTAAATTGTACTAGTAATTAATTGTACTAGTTTTAAACCAACAGTATTGACTTCAAAGCAAGACTTAATCTGATCTACACTTGCATAAATGACACAACAAGCCCATTCTTGGTTCAACAGCTTGAGCAGTTCAGATTTGGTTCATCATAGGAATTTATCACCATCATGTTGAATTTATCAAGGAAAAAAAAAAACTTTTTTGCTTGAAAAGGAAGGATTAAGTCTGCAAGAGCTGATGAGAATACCAGGAAAAGCAGGCAGTGAGGCTATGCCCAGAAAGCCAACTGTTGCACTCAGGTCCACGGCAACTGCCTGTGTGTTTCCCCCAACAGAGAACAGCAGAACAGAGAGAACAACAGAAAAAGACACAAGTGGAGTGGGGAACCACCTTGACAAGTTTGATAAGCTCAGGAGATGAAGACTTTCTAAAAGATGAGGAAGGGTAAAAGTGCAGGAAAGGGCAAACAATTCAGTTTCTCTGTCAAACAGAAACTCTAGATATATGATATTTTCCCATATCATAAAGGTCAATCAAGACTTTACATAGGATAACAGGATGCAGCTTGCCCACAGAAAGTTGGTGTAGTTATACTTAATCCACTGGATTAAAATATGACAACTTGAGCATTTTTTAATTTATGGAAGGCAGCTCTTCAAATCCTTCTGAAGCAATTAGAGAGAACTATATTTTCCAAGAACAGGCGTGTCTGAAGAGGGAGCACATTCTAGGAAATATGTGATCCTGTGCTAGAGGTGCAAATTCTCCAATGGGTACTCCATCAGATTTTTTCAGATACCAGCTAAAATAGAGTCTTCAAATGCTGACCAACTCTAAATCTATAAAAATTGAAGTAAGCCAGGAAAAACTCCACACTGTTAGAAAAGCAAGTGCCAGACTATAAACCTCATGGGGAAAATCTAGAAGACTGATGCTCCTGAGAGTTTTATTATTGCACCATTTATTAGTGGAGCAGAGATTTCTCCCTAACTGTTCCCCAAGCCCAGGGGTAGTCAGTCTGTACTTTCTCTAGTGTGTAAGGGATGGAAGAAATCAGAAGAGAGCACATAATAAATCAACTGACAGTCTCTGAAAAATAGCTGTCCTGTCTCCTTAATATGAGTGAGAGTAATGTTCTGAGGGCAGGAAGAATTTGGCTTTAGACTGAAAACATTCCCCTATTGGGGTACAGAAAGTGATCACTCTGTAGTTTAATCAATCTCAGGCCTCTCTTTGAGGGAAATAGCATGTTGCCTGCAACAGTATGTGTAATAATGTTTGCTGAAATATAAACTGTGGCTGTATACCCCAAAATGGAAAGTCAGAAGTCAACTGAGGATCTGGCCGCAGAAGTTCAGCAACAGAGATCAAAAAGCAATATATCAAATCCAGCACTCTTCCTCAAGGAACAGGTTGCAGAAATTTCTCAACCCATCTTTCACAGTAAGTGCACTCACCCTGTAACAAAGCTGTGCACCACAAACTGCCAGATTACTCAAAGATGAAGTTTCCTAATTTCTCCTTGTCCTGTACTCGAGTATTTAAATATTTATACAGTGAGTTTGCTCTTATCCACAAACACAGCTCCCCTGAACCTCTGCAATGCTTTTCCAGTCCATCTACCACAGTGAAGAATCACATGACACACCACTTAGTCCTCCCCCAGCCTTCAATAAATATTCCCTAAAGCCGACATTTGGGATTATGGAATGTGTTGTAATCAATTCTTAAAGTTGTAGCACCACTGGATTTTTATTAACTTGCACAACAACAACAACAAAAATCCAACAAAAAATGGGCCCTCATAATCAGCCAGCCTTGTTATATCCTGAAAGCTGCTTTAACAAGCAGGGAGTAATATAGTGTAATTGGTACTCCACAATTTAATTGTTCTGTTCTTAAATCTAATATTGCAGCTGTGGGTTAAGTTTACACCACAGCTTTCAAGAGAACATGAAAGTGTGGTACATCTGTGCAACAGAAAGCTAAACATCTCTCATCTGATGTGTTTACAATGACATTTGATAGCGTGGAATTGTTTGGAGCTCATTCTTAAAGCTGCAGAACTGCTTTTCAATGCTGGTAAAAAAAAAAAAATAAATGGAAAAAGCCTCCAATCTCCTTCCAGCACCAGCCCACACAGCCGTGATGCTTGTGGCTGCTGGCATTGCAGGGAAATTGCTGGCTGGAACAATTCCTTCAGGTAGCCTTGAGCTTTTGTCACTTGGGCAGTGGAAAAGGGAACAAGAGCATCTTCCTCTTCAGGAGATAAAATAATTATTTGAAAAACAAACGACTCAAAAAAAAACCYCCAAAAAAACTTAAAAAAAACCCCAAAAAACAAAACCCAAAAAATACCTGGACAGAACAACCCCTGACATGCATAAAACAGACAAAAATATTTCAAGAAATGTTATTTCATAGATGACTGTAGCATGTATGGAAATGGTGGAGTTTTCTGTTTAGCAGGTGGCAGAACTGCTTATGGTATCTTGAACTTCACGTAACTAACAGCTTCAGCATTATGTACTTGTTAGTCAATTTATGAGGCCCATAAGTAGTTCAAGAAACTTAGGAATGAGCCCATAAATGTCATCTGCAGTTTGTGAACTACAAGTATCTGACTGTTTTGATCAAGGTTTTTATGGGAAAGTTAAATGTTTATTAAAATTATTTACTACTGCCCCACAAAAAGGGAGCGAGCCTGCTGAAGAACTTAGATAGTGATAAGATGTGATAGGTTGTAGGTCAAATGAGTTTGGCAGAAAAGCATTTCTGTTTATGTTTAAACCCAAATTTTTATACATTTCAAGGTTTAGAGTGCATTTAGGTGACCGAGAATAGGTCTGTGGAGAGGAGGAATTCTCCCTTTACCATAACCTGCTGTCAGAAATACATGATCTCATCAGGCTACTTTTCTTGCTCTCAGCATTAGCCTTTTTCTAACACTTTCTGTCCTTGGAGAAATGCATGATAGTGCAACTTAGTTAAAGAAATCACTTTCTGCTCATTCCTTTGTAGCAGTCCACACCGGCGTGATTTATGCTCTTTAACAGATCAATCTCACTGATGAAGCTCAGCTATATTACACTGGAATCTATTAACTTTTTAAACTTTATTATTTCAGTCAAAATTAAGACTATCTCAAGCCTCTTCATAAAAAAGGGCCATATCAAAAGCTGTACGTTACCAACTGGATCAATGGATGCATTCATTCTGCATCAAAAATACCTTAAGAAGGACAGATCTCCTGGGGAGGCAAATCTGTATCAATATTTCAGTCTCTTGAATACAGAAGTTTGATACAACGTGATGCAACACCTGAGCTTTCCCTCCTTTCAATTAACTGAGAAATAAAAATTGTCCTTAGAAGGGAAGAAATGCATTTGTATTGTTTCGTTTTCAGGTTTTCCGCCCTTTCATAGCATCATAATGTTCTTTTCATGGGTGGAAAACTTAATCTTCAAGTTCAAGCCTAGATTCTTCATACAGTTCAGGATGAGATGACTTGGAATACCGGGAATATTTCAGATGTAGAAAATCACCCAATTCATCCAGAGCATTCAAAACCTGTAAGACCATGAGACTTTGTCAATCCTATTGGAAAAGAAATGAACTTCTACCAACTTTTACTTTACTGCAGAACAAGAAGATTATTTTAAAAAATCAATTAAAGTTTAAAGCACAAATGGGCAAGTTTTGCATTCAGTCTACAACAGTGAACATCAGCGCAGTTGTAGATGTACAACAGCATCGATGAGAAAGGAATTTACTCTTTCAGTAGGTTATGGTTTATTAGTAAGCACATTAATTAAGCACAGATGAAAAAAATAACCTTTTCCAAAAGCACAGAGAGGCAACAACCAAAATAAAAAGTTATCTTTGCATGTGCAACAGAAATGTGTGAGGCTATGCTTCAGTATTCCTCTGTAGCTCCCAAAGACTGGGGTAGCCGATGCATTTTCTTAGGTAGCACGCAGCTCACAGTGCTGAGCAGAGACAGCATAAATAGTCTGAATAGTTTAAGATCATTTTAGTGAATGCCATTATTTTCTATATCACAGGGATAAATATTTGTTCGTTTATACTGTAATRCAATTTGCTGAGCTGTGTCCCCAGCTCTCAGTGGATTTAAATGTAGCTGAGGAACTCTGTACCATAGGGAAGCAGCTCAGTGTTTTGCAGCATCTGACCCCCATTCAAGAGCAGCCAACTTTTTGGCATCAAAGAAGGAAACAGCAACTTTGATTTTAAGCCTGTTTCTGTTAAGCCACTAAAACAAGCTCATAAACAAAAAGTAATTTAGAACAAAAAGAAGTAATTTAGTAATGGTTTATGCAGAAAGATAGCTTCCAGGTCATTAAGGAAGTTATTCTTGGGAGCTTGCCCTTGCATGGATCTTTTCTCTTTAGTTGCAGGCTGATATACAAAAGGGAAATGTTTTCATTGTGCTTGTTACCTGTTGTTACCCTGGGTTTAGGCACAGCCACAAAGTGTTTTGTCCTAAAAGCTTTCTTTCTGCAAGCAATTAAACTCAGGGCATTTCCATTCCCCCATGCTGTCAGAGTGCCACAAGTACTGTGGCAAAAGCACAGGATGTTCAGTGATGACTGGGGAGTGCCAGACCTTCCCTGGAAGCAGCAAGGCGCAGGTAGCAGGAAGTGAATGCACCATGATGGCCCAAAAATGAGGTGGGCTTGACATTTGGGGGTGGGGAGAAAGGAAAAAAAAAATCAAAGCAGCAACCTCAAGAGATAAATCTTCAGATAAACTTCATTGCCTGTTACATAAACCAAAATCCTCACAGTCAAACAGCAAAAGCTGGTAAGGAACAACACAAGAACACAGCTATTCTCTGTTCTACAAAATACTACCTTGGTATTGTACCTTGTTAATAACTACTGAACCTTTGAAAGCAGCAGGAATTTTACACTGCACACATGCAAAGCAAGATTTTGATGCTGTTTTAAAGCTACCCTACACTGGTATGGGAGCTGCTCAGCAGGGCAGGGCTCCAGCCCCCACACCCACAAGTATCTCAGGTTGCTAAAGGAGATTCAAGAGCTCTCTGTAGGCCCCAGTGCTTGTCTGCACGAACCAGTGCCACATTTAACCCAAATGCCTTCCCATGTTCAAGGATTTTTTGCTTTGACCATCAACACTCTTGCAAAGAGAGGAAAAGCAAAGCCTGAAATTTATTGTTAAGCCTCTTTGTTTCATGCCTCTAAGTTGGCTTATTCTGAGAATGAAAGTATCTCAAGCCAGGCCAAAAACACCTTCGGCAAAAAAAGGAAATGAAAAATTTCAAAGAGTTTATTTTAAACATATTTCCATGTTGGAACAGAGGTTTATGATGGAAGTCTCAACACACTCTTAATGGTATTTCTGATATCAGAGAAAGATACAGAACTGAAACTTTCCAGACAGCACCAATTAAACTTGATTAGGTTCAAACAGTTCCAAAACTGTTTGCAATTTCCACCTGTACACCCAAGGCTGTCCCATATACTTCTGCAGTTCAAGAAACACATGGAATGGGACTATGGGTATGGAAAACTTGATTTTCAATTATTTCCATATAGTTTCAGGTTTCCTACTATGATAGTTTTGATGTAGCATTTAACTTTTGTCTTGCTGTGCTTTTCATGTAGGTTTTTATTAGTGATGACAGATTTGGTCACTATTAGAAATAGAAGAACATAAGAAGTTAACTGTCTCATCACTTAATTCAGAAAATAAAATATATAAGGCTCAAATGCCTTTAAAAATCAAGTGCCAAGGCCACGAAAACGAACATAAAAATGAATTATTGAGATTCAGAGTAACAGAGGCAGAGCTTCTCCCAGCCTCCTTGGCACCTGAAGTTGATTTGGGCAGGACATGTGCTGCACTCACCGTGTCCAACATCTCCCGTGTATGTGCAGCTGACACGCAAAAGCGAGCCCTGGACTCTGTGATGGGAGTAGCTGGAAACCCAACCACGACCACCCCGATGTTCTTTTCTAACATGCGTCTTGCAAAAGCCCTAAGGAGAGAAAAAGCAGAAGGAGAAAAATCAAAAATAAATTATCCCCAATAAACTGAACACAGACAAAAACATTCACATATAACACAACAATAGGTAAAATCCTGTYTTCAATTGATTGAATATTCCCACTGATTTCTGTAAAAGCCAGAAATTTACCAGCAGGACTGAGATTCTTTGCTGCTTAGCAGCTCATGAAGCCAAGTGGGTGTGAAATACTAGAAATGTGATGGCACAGAGGGCTCTGCAGGTAGACATGATTCATTTATGTCAATGAAAGTCTCTGAGTACAAATCAAACCATGTGGGCATTCACAGTGCATAAGGATGGAAGAGGTTGGGCTTGTGGAAGGTATGAATTCTTGGTTCCTGAACACCAGTAGGAATAAACTTAAAATCTATGTGATGGTTTATTTGCTCTCACAATTGATCTGCTAGTTAGGAAGGCTTGTGTAGCATGTATGAGACCTAAAGCCCACAGCACCCTAAGCTACCTGCAAATACTTCCTACAGCTCAACACTTCCATTATGCTACTTCTGACTTCTTGGTCTCTGTGTCCAAGTCAGTGCACAAGTGGTGCTTGATATGAATTGAATGATAAAACATGTAACGACCATTCAAAGATCAGATGGGGAAAAAAAGCATCCTTCTGAACCAGTTCATACATCAAAGGCAATGCGTCTCTTTTAATAATTACAAATTCAAAATAAAAAAAATTCAAAATGTTATCAAAAGTATTATTCCAGACCATGTTAAAAAAAGGAAAAGAGAAAAATTTTTAAATTCTGACATCTGGAACAACTCAGAATTAAACCTAGGGGCAAAAGGAAAACAGAACTAAATAACAAGTTCAAACTACAGTGTATGCTTCTCCTGAGAAGCACCTACCACAGAGAACTTCATCTTCTGCAGGGTGTACCAAATAACCCACAAACTTCAATAGTGTCTATTTTGCCAGCAAGGTTTTTTCAGTACTTACCCAATCTTACCAGGCATATAAAGGAGCAAGGGAACAACGGGAGAATCATCATTSCCATAAATGATGAAGCCCATTTCATGCAGTTTTCGTCTGAAGTACCTTGTGTTTTTCTCCAGCTGACGTACTCTTTGGAGCCCTGAAATGAGCCAGTCAGGAGAAAAGTCAGTGCAAAGATCATAACTGGAGTCTAGTCACAGGCAAGAATCAGGGCTGGGGGATAACAGTTTGGCTGAAATGTGAATGTTGCTATTTGATTGAGAAGAAAAACATGGAATGAGCT
Source organism: Cardinalis cardinalis (assembly GCA_014549065.1). Classification (NCBI taxonomy): domain Eukaryota; kingdom Metazoa; phylum Chordata; class Aves; order Passeriformes; family Cardinalidae; genus Cardinalis; species Cardinalis cardinalis. The sequence goes on along the minus strand of JACDOX010000086.1, from coordinate 46,016 downwards.
AAATGCAGCTGCATTGATTATTATGGCATTGTAGGATGGATGGCTGACACTCCTGTACTTGTGAGGTGCCTTCCCGTGGACAGAAACAGTCCCTGTCTGGGGATAGACATATGGACAATTCCCTGGACTTTGTTGTGCTAAATAAAGCCTGCTAGATGACACACACCTACAGAGAAGTAGTGCAGACAGGACATGGAAATTGAGTATTTTCTTTCTCAATATAACTGACTATTATCTCTGCATCGTCCCTGGCCTCATTTAGCCATGGCTCCACAGATGGGACCCCAGCAAAACTGACAGGAGAGTTGAAAACAATTATTTTTAATAAAGGAAAAAGACAAAAAACAGCAGAGAAAAATGTGCTTGAAAAGACATTTCAGCCATTTCTTTTGCAGTGCCACAAAGGAGGTGGTTTCTGACAAGCACAATTGCTTCCCAACCCACTGCATAAAGAGGCAAGAAACATTACTGTAGTAGGAGATATAACATGTCCTTCCACCATTCCACCTGCAGTATCTCTAATCAGTGAGCTGATCTACGTGCTGCTTTTGCACTGCTGTGAGGTGCTGACAGGCATGGTGCCCCCTCCTCCATGCCCACATGCCTGCCCAGCGCCAGCTCAAGTTCACACTGCCAAATCGAGCCAGGTCTGCATCTGCCTGACCTTGCCAGAAACAAAACTGCCAAGCCACCCTTAGGCAGATGGAGTCTCCAAACCTAACCACTGTTCAGTAGCTTGTGTCTGCCCAGCAGAGGTGGTGAGAATGTCTGGTAAGACTGGGAGTTAGCAGGACACAGTTACACTCTTAACTTTCATTTTCCTGCTGTTCATCAGCCCATACTTTCAATTTCACTTACATTATGTCACCACACATGAACACTGAAACCTCCAGTGCAACTCATTTCCTCTTTTCCCTTTGCCTTTGCACAGATATTATGTTTTCACTTTCCATTTATGTTCTCATTTTACTTTATTTAGTTGGCTTCATTCTTCATTTACCACTTTCTGCTGTCACCATTCTCTGACTGGATGCCAGCTTCCTAATTCCCCATCTTGCTCTGAGTAATCACAGTGGCCAGTAAGGCACTTGTAGCAGCTACATGCTACTTTTGCTAGATTTGTCCTCAGACCACATTCTGCCCCCAACATCTGCTTTGGCTTTTCTTCCTCTTCCCTCTTGCCTGAAGTGGGCATCAGCACACTTACATGATCTTCTTCTACATTAATATTTCTGAACATGTGTAGGGTTGAACAAGATCTACTGCTTCATTTGTTCTGTATCCTCCAGAGTCAAGGTTCTGCCAGTGTTCTGGCTGGGAAATTTATAGGGAAACTGGGACTTGCTTCACAGTGTTCGGTGTTTTGCTTGAACAAATTAAGAGATCTCATAAAAACAGTGCATTTGTAACTTTATGCACAAAACTGCCCACGCAGACAACCTGTTACTTACAGTCTCAGTCATTCAGTTTAAAGCACTCAGTGGAAGAGATCTGCTGGGTTAGAAAAGGCCACAAATAGTTTGACTATCTCTCTAATGCTGCTAAAGCAAAACCAGCTGTGCCAGAGCAAGGAAAACAAATGAAACACAAAAGCATCCTACTACAAAGCTTTCCAGTCACTAATAAAAACAATAGTCTGTGGTATTTCCAAAAATATTTTTGGTGTAGTAGATCTCAAAGAAACAGGAGGAAGTATTGAGGAGGAGGAGGAGAAGGGAAAGGGAGATGATGGTAAGGACAGGGAGTTAGAGAACTACAGAATAACATGGTTGAAGTCTAAAGAGAGAATTTTTCCCTTTTTAGAAATGGTAAAGTTGTTATTAGCACCTCCTCAATGTCCAAGCTACAAGGAGGAGAGTGGGGGAGTAACCTGAACTCAATGCTCAAAGCCACTGCTGTTTCTTGCTATCTTAGCAGCCCCTGAGCGAGTTTCCAAACTCTCAGTTGGAAAGCATTTGAAACTACTAAATTTTCAATTAGGGAAAGCTTTTCACAAATGCAGATGTTCTTGGCGAGTGCAGTTTAAGCCTCGCTGCCTTCTCCTTTCTATTCATGTGTTTACCACAGAGCTGGAAACACAGTGTGAGCCACGCAGGATTCCAGGCTGTGCTGTTCGCCATTTATCAAACCATATGCGCAGGACCCAGAGTTGAACAGTTTTGTCTCCACATATTTTTGGTGCTGGAAATTTAGACTCCAGCTAAGGAAACTTTAGAGCTGAAAGAGGAGGTTCAGGCAACCTCCCAAAAGTCAAACATCTCTTCCTTTTCTCATCTTCCTTTCCTGATTCTACATCCTCAAACAGTTTCTGACGTGAGATTCCCCCCTTTCAATGCTCCCTCTGGAGCTCATTTCAAGCCAGCCAGTGCTGATGCAAAAGAGCCACTTGGATGTTTCAGCAATATCCCAGAATACTAATTTCATTTGCAGGGATGCATTAAAGAGCCAAATAAAAGATCAGAGCACTCATATATATCTGGAGGGAAAAAAAGCACATTAGGAGACGATTGCTACACACTCTGTATTTGTGGGTGGGTGGCTGGGAGGAACCTATTTCTTTACCAAATGTCAACACTTTCCTTTCTCATGTTAAGTTTTGTCGTCAAAGACCACAGACACACATCATATAYGCAGACTTCTTATATGCTGTCCCAATAAGAGCAATAAAACCATTAAAATTTGTAGCTGTATTTCAACACTCTTTTTCATTCTTTTATGGGACCTTCCAACATCAGATAAGGAGGCAGATCTGAGCAAAATGTTTATTTTTGTCTCACTGGCCTGATTTTCCCCCTACACTGCAGATTAAGAGTGATGAATTCAGTTTAGAATCAGGTCTTAATCCAAATTCACTGGGGGATGTTTAACTAAAAGCATCACATTTAGGAAGCACTTTCTTTGATTCCTGAAGCTGGGATCTTGCATCCTTTAATATTTATTGAGTCAAAATCATCCGAGCAGACCCTTGAGCTAAAAGAAGATGCCTGCATCTATATAAGTGTAAGAATTTACCTGTATGGGTCTAATTAGAGGATCAGTTCCCTAGACAGTAAGTATATGTTACAAAATTCTTATTTTGCAAAATGCTTGAGGATTTACAGTCTATGCAAAGAGCTTATAGCACAGCATGCAGCATATCCAGAGAGTTATATTCCATGAAATATGTGAACCACAACACAGCATATGTTTGGAAAAAAACAGCCTGGACAGGAATACCAACACTCCTCTATTTAAAATTAAGCACACCAATGCTCCAGAGTATTCAGCTAAGGCTGAGAAGAACTTTATTAAGTGCTCTATATCTTCTTATTGGTTAAATTAAGAAGGGACAGAAGGAGAGAAAAGTGAACAATAAACAGTTCCCAAATTTCACAAGTTATCTTCACACTGCTGGGAACACACACAGGTGGTTTACGGGGATTTTTCTGAAATAAAGGATTAATTGCCTGGATGGTACAAGAAAAGCAGATTTACTGCATCAGCAATCCGCCTTCTGCTGGCAAATTTAGAGTTTTCATTTGGTTGCACCACTTTAAAAACATTTGGTTTACTGCAAATTTCTAAGGTGTCGGCAATTCTGAGAAAAATGCTGATTATATTTTTATGTGACATGGATCATTGCATACTGCTGGCTTTAGCTCATTAATTTATGCAGGCTTTTAGAAAGTTTTATAGCTCAAAATTAATATGGTTTAGTTGAAATAAAAATTAAAAAAGAAGGCAAGAGAGAGAGATAACTAATAAAATGCAGCAGCTCATAATTTCTTTGAAGCAACCAACTTTTTAAGAGAGCCACTTGGAGTAACAAACTTGGCAGAAGCTTTGTCACACATTTTCAGGGCACCTGACATCAGGAAGACATTCTGACTGCATATCTGAGGGCCTGATCTTAGGGTGGTTTTACCTGGCACAACCCCATGCACTTCAATAGAATTCTGCTGTTCATGCCAGCTGAGGACCTTATTCTGGCAGCAAAAGGGGCAATAAAACTATCAGCTCTCTAAAACAAAGCTTTGTTTTCCTCTTCCAGAGATGTCTGCTTTTGCCTCCTGCAAAATGCTCACGAGCAGAGAAGCTGCCTGCGTCCAATTCCTGCCCAAACATTCCACCTTTGAACTCTTCCTGTCGGCTCCTACCCTTGGAAGTTGTGACTCAGTCTATTGAAAAGAGGAATAAGCAATCTGGAGCTTTTCATATCAAGATCTCAGGTGTAGGAGGTGAAGGAGAGAGACTTTTCCTGAACCCATGCCAGGAAAGCTAACCCCACACCGTGCTGGTTTTTGGCAGGAGGTGGACTCTTCAAGACACAAATCCACCTGCTTTAATCTTCTCCAGCTGTTGTTCCATAGGGCCTTTCTAGATAATTAGTTACACAACTGAGCTTGTACACTGTCAGTGTCAGTGTTCCTTGGATGGAGTGCTCAACTCCCTGCCTTCCTCTACTAACAACTAGCTAGGAAAAAGCAATCTTCCATAGGCTGAAAAAACCTGGAAAACAATAGTTCTTTCCCACTAAACTATTGCAGATGGACAGATTTCCTTTTTTTTCCTCTGGTTCCATTATAAGAGTAACACACATGTATCTCCACGTGCATTAAATCACAAATAGAATGCTATAAAACCGGGGCACCTAAAGGAAATATGTTCTCAGATAAAACAATCTTCATAAAAAATAACTTTGCTACGAACTGGGGAGAAGTGAAGACATTTACTTCTACAATCTAATGCTAACTAGAAATCTAGTAATTTCAACTTAATTCAGTTGCTAAATAATCCCTTAAGGACTTATTTTAACTGTGAACTGCTGTAAAACACTTTTCAGAGAAGATTAAGGGAAGAAAAATAGCAATTTCAATTGAAGCAGAAAGGAGAAACACTCTAAAGATTCGGTCATTTGTACTTTATTTCTCAAATGAGTCAGATCTGCCTACCCAGCACTTTATATTCAAATACAGAGTGCAGGGACAGCCTTGGCTGAGCCCTATTTCCTCCCAGCACAGGTGATCAATCACAGAGGGCTCCATCCCACCGCTGATGCTTATGTCAGGATACAGGGAACATCTATCCATGGGCAGGGTCTACTAGAGGATTTCAGCACTGGTTTAACTTTGAGTATGAAATAACTTTGAATATGAAAAAAGTGACTGCAAATGAGGCAGAATTTGATTAATCCTCAGAGATGTTGCAAATCACTGCAAACACTCTTAGTCCAAAGGCCCTGCTTGTTCAGATCCACTGACCCTCCATGGATACATTTGATGTCCTGTGGCAGGGGGATCACATGGCAGTGTCTGCACTAGAACAGCAGGTCTCCCTCATTTTGAGCAAAGATGTCAGAATTAAGCTCTGTTTCATCATCCACTGTGATGTTCACCTTAGACAAACAATAATTGTGGCAGCATATTATCATCACTAATATCTTCATTGTAGTCATGACTGGGAGCCCTAGTCATGGAGCCAATGCTGTGCAAACAGGGAATAAATGTGCTCAAGGGCTTGAAATGTAACCACATCCTTACTGGGAATATTAACTTTAAATTAAGCCAGGGCTCAAGCATTCTGCTTGCTAAGGACCTAAGAGAAGCCATCTCCTCTGAATGAAGCAGCAAAATGAGAATTTGAAAAAGGCTTTATTTAGCATGTCTGATTCTGCAAGCTGTTTTGAGCAGGTCCAAGGGGTCCATTGCTAGGTCACTTGCAGATTTAAAGCTTACAGCAATAGTTTCATGATCAATCCACAGATGTATTTTGCTGCAAAATGGATTGTTCCTCTTGGCTCCAGCTGCTCAAGTCCTGACAGTGGCACTCACGGAGACATAGGGCAGATTGGCTCTGGGAACCAGTTTGGGTGTGGGCTAACCATTTTGTGGGAAGGCTCGTTATTTTTCAGCTACATCAGTGCTCTGATTCAGTTCATTGCATGGCTGCATGAGCACTCACACTGGCACAGGGAGAAGGGGCATGAGAAAGGGGATAGGCAGGGGGAGGAGAAACTGAGGACAAGGCTGCACTTCCCTGCACCAGTGTTGGTTTATGTCAGGTCATAGTGATGTGCAACYGGAACTTACAGAGCATCCTGACAGAGCAAAACTAATGTTTCCAAATGACTGTTGAGGACAGATAGCAGAAGAAGATGGAAATTGATTTTAAGGAGCTGGTCCTCCAGCTATACAAAAAATCTGAGGCTGATGAAAATATCTTTAAAAGGAACCTTTTAAAAACAATTTCTTTAATGCCAAACCAAAACAGAAAGCAGCATTCTGCCATTTTTCACAGTCTGAAGAAGCTCAAATGCAAGAACTCAAGAGTTTGCTAAAAACACAAATGAAAACAAGTAGTTCCAAAAAGATAAACCAATCAGCACAAATGGCAAAATAAATGAACATTTTAAAGAAACACAATCTAAACAACTTCAGGAATTATCTTTAAACAAAACATATTTTACTTGTAGATTCCAGAGGACAAGCTTTTAAATGTTTCAGCATCACATAAAAACATAAAAAATGCCCTCTTCTGTTGGTGAATTATTGTTTGCCATGCATTAAATAGAAAAAAAATGTGTCCTTTACAAATGCTGCAATTTGCTTTTTACACCAGTATAATCTATTATTAGTCATCAAAAAAATTGCTTTGGACTTCCCGGCAGTTTTAACTCCGTCTGCCTGGTGGTTCTATTTTATCCCTATCAAATTTAAGTGTAAAAATATGCTTTCAGCATTCTCATGCAAAAAGTGGGGAGGAAGAAAAGGTCTGAGGGCACAGCTGGAGGGGCTGTGTTGCATGCAAGTAAGTGTACTTGCAAATTTGTGCGGGGTCCGAACACTCTGAGTCAACTCCAGTGTCATCATGGGATAAAACCACTAAGGCAGCTGCTGAGTTTCCTGAGGTATCTCCAGTGGTGTAATGAGAAAGCCACGAGGAAAATACATAAAGAATGTCTATATTATGAATTATAAAGAGTAAATGCCATGGGAACTTCTGCTTCCCATATTTCCTAATAAATGAGCAGAGACACATTTGAGATGAAAAGGCCACAAAGGCTTAAGAGGGATAAAATTATTTCTTTTTTTTTTTTTTAATAGACTACATGAGCTGAACTGCAGAACTTGCTGCCTTATGACATTACAAGAGGAAATACAGCTGCCAGAAGTTCACACACTTTGGAACAACTCTATTATAGGAACTATGAAAGTGTCTGTGATATTATGGCACTAAGAACAAATGTGTTTTGTTCTACAAGACATCGATTTTCAGAGTTCTGTAAAACATGGCACTGAGAAAAACAGGACTTTTACTCCACTAAAAATTTGATTTCACATTTGCATATTTTGTAGTCACTTTCAGATATTTTGTTTCAGTTTCTTCTTGAGCAGCTTGCTCAAGAAATAATAGTAATACTGACCTCAATCTGTTCCTCCTTCCCAGACAGGAACAATGCTGTGTATCAGTTTTGAGGGAGATACTACCTTCTCCTAAATTAGCATTTCTCACCCTTCATTTTCTCAAGTCACCACAGAAAACCTGGCAAAATAAATGAAACTGTAATAGCTGGCTGTGGGCTCTGTAATATCCTCCCAGTGACATTATCATGACATTGATGTCCCACGACTATCACAAATATTGATGTGGGATAGACCTACATGTTTACACCTTTCAGTGTGGAACAGACACTGGCTGTGGGTAATTTCCAGCTGAAGAGTTCAGGTTTCACAGAATTACTCTGAAGGTGCTAACTTGTTCCTTCCTTGTGATGAAGCAGTACTGCCTGGGCCCATAAACATCTATTCATATCCCGCACTCATGCATCCCCTAAACAGATCCTATCCTGGAAATGCCTATCTTGATTCATTTTCCAATCAACCACATTCTTACTAATTGAAAATAAAAGATGAAAATAGGGAATTAGTTGGATACACATCAGGATACACAAGAAGTATCTGCACTTCTGGCTCTGGCATTACCTACTATATAATTGCATCTTTGCTACTCTTTTTTAGATCAGCTGCCTAAAAAATTAGTGGAGAAAAACCAGAAAGAAATAAAAGAGATTATAATCCCTTATATCTAGAAAAATCAAGAAAACTATAAAAAATTGGATTTTTCTGAGTGGCAACTTAAACGACCAAGTCAGTTTTCCTTCTCTTAGTTGTCTATTAATCTGCCAAGGAGTCACAAAGTTCAGATGTAAGAACATGCTGGGTCAACACATTTTTTGTCCCCTTATTTCATCCTCTTTCCAACAAGCACCCTCTAATTCACATGGAACTTTTTACCAAACTTTAATTTCATTATTTTCCAACACATTCCCAGTGATTTTTGCAAGGCTCACCCCCTAAAGAAATAACTTGTGGAAGATAAGCCCTTGGTGGACCTCTCCTTATAAAGGATTCCCCAAATTGTCCGGTGGGAAGAGAATGCTATTTGAAATAAATTGCAGAATTTATGCACCTTCTATGGATCAGAGAGGCTTCCAGAGAACACATGGTCAACACTGCCCTGAAGCAACTTCAGTTTACTTGAAACTTCTCTGCTCCACAGCTCATGCTCTCACAAGAACGACTCGCATGCAGGAATCACCACCTTCCGTGACAGTGCACCAAAAGAACTCTGCCGAGGTCATTGTCCTTGCAATGAAAAATATCTAAGGAGAGACAGTGCTTTCTCCCTTCTTTCTGTTCCTTGCTCCTTTCTAAGCCACCACCTTCCTCTCTCCAATGCCAAAGCAATGCATTGTATGTAATGTGGTCCAGCACAGCATTTTTTTCCCCGTATTTTGGCTTGTGGGGGTTTTTTGTAGTCCACAAGACAGCCTAATGAAGGAAGGCCCACATGAAAGAAAACCCAAAAGACTAAAATAACGAGTCTGGCTCAGAAGGACAAGAAACATTTTTACACATCACAGCCAGCCTGCTAGCCTTTGTGCAATGGTCTAAGTTGTGATATTTGATTTATTCATTTGTTTTTCTACTCATTTGCATTTTATATGACAAGACAATTTAAAAAAAAGACAGAACACTATTTTACTTCATAACAGATTTGCAGAAGACTTAATAACSTCTTATTTCATGCAGAAATCCAAACAGTGCTTGTCGAAGAGAAAATGCTTCAAACTCTTAGACCTAAGACAGACACTCACATCTTAAAATACTCCATCTTGAACCCAGCTCTCCTGTTATCCTGCACTGAACTGCATGCAGAATCACGCTAGCTGAGGAGCATTTTTAACAGGCTTTGAAGGCCGGGAAATGCTCTGCATGTTTCGTGTTTTACACGGAGCATCTGCGAGCGCCTGAGTCAGCGAGTGCCAGGCAGGCTCAGTGTCAGACCGCCCTCTCACGGCAACGCCAGCGCAGGAGCCGCACCCGCTGCCGCTGCCCCGGGCGACGAGAAGGATGCCAGAGACCGTCTCTTATCCCCAACACACGTAGGCATCAGCACATGCAACCAGGACCTTCCAAATTTCAAGTTGGAAGCAGTTTTTTATGCTCCGGCTTCTCTGCGAAAATGACCAAAGCATCGCTTGATCATCGCGCTGGAGTTTTGCTGCTTTTTGTCCCTGCACTCAGCAGAATTTGGCACTGGGATTGGATTCTCCATCCCTCCTTCTGTACTCTGAGTCTTGTAAATTTTGGCCTCATTAATAGCCTTGTATCTGTCATGGCTCGAAGCAGCCCTCTAGGGCACTGCAACAGAACAGGGCACAGCAGTATCTTACCTGCTCTCATCTACCCTTTATCTCTTCCATTCCCACCTTATCCCAGTCATATCTATCAGGGAGGACTAATACAGAATTCATTCTGTAACAGAAAATAGCACTGCTGGACCAGTATAAAAAAGATTGCAATTCAGTGCAGAATCTGTATCTTCAGCTGCATTTTAAAGAATATCATGACTCTCAGGCACTCCTGAAAGAAAACTACACAAATTCAATCACTTTTTCTCCATGTTGGGATTTAAGTCCTAGATTACCAAACACATATCAGCATTGCTTTGAAACAGTAATAGATAGGTATGTCACAGTTGTTTTGTTGCTTGTTATATAGAAAACACGTTACACAGATGATAAAACATCACACAGAGGATAAAATATGTCACACAGAGGATTGGACAGTAGCTGCATCTGCAACTTCAAGAGATGAACAGAAATACACCTAATTTTTCATCAGAACACCAAGTAGCCCATTCTTTTGGGACAAAATGCAGTACAAAACTAGGCTCAGGAAACCATAATTGATGCCTGAGTGAGGTAGGAATTATTATAATAATCTTCTCATACTATTACTCAACATACTATACCTGTTCTGAAATGCTGCACCATGCTAGAGTTGCTTGCCATTTTGAAGGTTTACACTTACAAAGAAGCTAAACTGACAGCACTTAGGCCAGATATGAAGTCATATCCTTATGAAACCCACTGCAAACTCAGACAATATACTCCAAGGGAAATCTATGTATTTCAATTTGTTGCTGTAAAGCAGGATGGGCTGGCAACTACACAGCCAGAACTCCAAAATATTTCCATCTCTGCTGCATGTGGATGAGTATGGAAAAAACCTCAGGGTTTACAGCACTTAGAACAGTTTGAGTATTAATTTTACAATAAGAAGGATTTCTTTTGCAATACTTCTTTGCTGCTGGATGATGTTTTGCTGGGAGGGAGGGAGGGAGGAAGGAAGGCAGGAAGAAGGCAGGAAAGTAGGAAGGCAGGAAGGAAGGAAGGAAGGAAGGAGGCTTACCTTGCGTTGTCCCATCCAGTCCCATGAGACATTTCATTGCCCTGATGATTTGCTCTGCTACGGGGGGACACATGGATGTGGCGTACACAGCACTATGAGAATGAGTTCGTAAAAAGTCCACAAGGTCCTTACACAAGCAAAACAGAGCATGAATGAGCTTTGAGCTGGCCAAACAGCAGATCTCCCTCTTAACTACTGCAGGAGTGGGAATGTGCAGAAGGAGGAGGACATTTCACCAGCTACTGGATTGCATTCTTGACTGCCACTGTTAATGCACAGCCTGAAGAAACATCAGGCAGGTCCAAATGCTTTACCATATAAGTGGGACAATTACAGCTGAARCAAAAGTCTGGAATGGAATAATGTTTACTTCTTTGCTCAGACTTATTATAAAGGAGCCAAAATAATTTCAAGACCAATGAACAGACGCACTTAAAATAATGCTGCTCAGCTCCCCTCTGGTAATGAAACAAAGGCTATATGACATCAGTATAGGTCCTCTGCTACATTACCTAGCCCAAGAAAAGCAACCTCACTGAGATCTATCTTTGTCTATAAGCACATAAATTTTCAATCAAAACTTTCAATCAGTGTGGCAGGTACAGTCATGTCAGAGTTGGTATAATTGCTTTAACATTTCCTAAGAACACAATCTGTCCTCTTAAAAAAGCCATTGATATACTGTAGGCATGTCTAAAACACCAGTAACTCTCCTGAATTCAGGCATGCAGTAGGAATTCAGATCTTACTAAGATCATCATATCTCCTAGTGCAAAATATCAGAGTAACAGTTACCACACTAAAAGTTGAGTGCATGTTAGTGAGAAAGGGATGAGGCCTGCTTGAAAATTGACTTTGATAAAAAAATAAAATCAGAAAAGAAAATCCAGTGAGAGTAACACAAATCACTACCAAAATGCTGTATGAGTCTACACAGTAACTCCAGTGCTGAGGATAAAGATTTGCCTAACCTTACACAGGTTGTGCATGGCCATATTGCAGTTGTACTCCTAAGGGTTTGGTTAAAAGCTAAGAAGGCTTCTGGGCTCCAGCTGATGCAGAATAAACAGTGCCACTGTGAGTTTTTGGCTACAGAAAGGAACCTAAGTGGGTGAATGGGTGACCAGCCTTCCAAGGCTGAGAAGCCTGAGGCAATACTTAGTGATACACATAGGCATGAAAAGAGTGACCTGTTTTCACTCAAAAAAACCTCCCAAGGATTAGAGGATAAATTACATGGGACTTTACTTTTCACAGGTCTAATATTTTTATAATTTCTAGCTACATTACCCACATTATTTTTGGGAAGAAATAAATGTACAGATACAAATTCAGGAAGCCAAGGAAACAAAGAAAATTGATTCTTGATCTATTATGACACTTGGTTTTAAGATGTCCAGGAGCAAACTGAAAAAAGACAGTAAGAAATACTCAGTTTATACTTTCTTATAGCCCTTTTATTCTACTGTAGGGCTACCCTTATTAATGTTATCCTGACAACCATATGGACTGAATAAACAGGCTTCCCACTCATTCAGCAGACTGCTTAAAAAATACATTCAGCTGGGTATGAAAAGAGAAAATAATCAGCAGCCATTTGATCTCTCTGTCAAGCAACAAAACCAATGACATTTCACAATGGTGCTGATTATGCTTTCTCTTCTACACCCCCAGTTAAAGCAAGCTCAGCTCTACTTTTTGTTGACATCTGTTGTTGGCAAGAGATTGTTCTGTTAATGTATGCGGAGCAACTGAGGACACAGAATTTACTATTGCAAAAGGCCCCCAGTAACCTCTTTCTCCATTCTCCTAAAAAATGCAACTATGTCAATTCACAACTCTTCAGGAATTTTATTATCAGTGGATGAAACTGTGGTTTCAATCTCTCAATATTGCTTCACATACTGTTTACAAATGTGAAACAAAGTAATGAGCAATCCGCATGCAAATTAATGTAGGGAAGTATATTAGCCAACCACAACATGTCCAAACATTTCCAAGACAAACAACAATCATCAGAGTGGCACAGAATAATCCAAGTCAAGCAAATTACATAATATGAACATGAGACAAAAATAAGAAAGTCTGACTGTTTGATGTGCGTTTGGGATCCAAGCAAAAATGATGCTAACTTTAGAACAGTGCTTGCGTTAAGCAGTCTGTTCAAAAAGATACTGAAAAATATCATACATCATACAAAAGCAGTTCCCACACCCTTGATGTAAAATTGTTTATGATTTCCTCCTACCTTTTTGCCAGCTATGTATCCTCCAGCTGCCCCAAAGCTCTTTGTGAACGTTCCCATTAATACATCAACATCATTGGGACTCATCCCGAAGTATTCCACAACTCCTCGGCCCGTTGCTCCCACTGCACCAATGCTGTGAGCTTCATCCAAGTAGAGGTATGCTTTGTATTTGTTCTTCAGGGAGACTATCTCTGGCAGGCGCACGATGGACCCTTCCATGCTGCTCATGGAGAGAATCAGGGGTGAGCAACAAACCCTCCACTGACAGAATTTATAGCCATTGATTGCCTTAGTCCACCAAAGTTCTTCTGGAATCTCAATTTTTACTTACAAGCCAAAAAAACCACCCCAAACTCGCAACCCGTTCCCACTTGCAGGTGAGTACAAAAGAGTCAAACAGTTTTTTCCACTTGCAGGTGAGTACAAAAGAGTTAAACAGTTTTAGAATTCAAACATTGAAAACCAGTCCAAAAGTCTTTGAATGTTTGTAAACTGTCTGTCCTCTGTCAACATGTCAGAGGAGAGAAGGAAAGGTATAAAGCAAGGTGGAGATACTTACCCTAAGTAGCACACTACAGTTCAGTTCTACAAAACAAATATTATAAAGAACAGCTATAATTCAGTCTGGTCCCTGCTTACTTCATTGTCAGCTACTGTGGCAATATTTGGGCATAACAGCTCTAGAGCAAATTCATCTGGTGCAGAGGASCTGGGTCCAACATACACTGGAGATGGGCCATGTGAAACCCACAGCTGGTGCCATAAACTCTAAGCATTCCCAATCTTCACTGAATCAGGGATTAAAACAGGCAGCTGAAATCCAGTCTTGCCAATTTTTGCTTCGATATGAACTTTTTAGGAAATGTAGCCTGCTACCTAGTAATCAAAAGTAAAAAAAGTTTCCATTCCTTTTCTCTTTACTTTCTTACAGCCATGCAGAAAAATGAAATATCCAGAACCGGCACAAGTTGCCCAGAGAAGCTGTGGATGCCCCACACCTGGCAGTGCTCTAGGCCAGGCTGGATGTGGCTCTGAGCAACCWGGTTTAGTGGAAGATGTCCCTGTCCACGACAGGGGGTGTTGGAACAAGATGAGTTTTCAGGTCCCTTCCAACCCAGACCATTCCATGATTCTGTGATTCATGGTGTACTGAGATTTATAGAAAGGGGAAGAGATGACCTTTTGCACTGTTGGCGGCTGTGTCAGTAAATGGGAAGGCACAGAGGAGGTGTCCAGCAAAATGAAAGCACAGGGAGATAAAAAAGAAATTATCTCCGATCCCATAAAGATGGCATTTGCAAAGTATTGCTGTGAAGACTTGTGTCTTGAAAACCTTTGTAAGATGACCACAGCTATGTTTTGATATGCTCAGATGCACTCAGTATTCCTTTCATAATGAGTTAATCGTGTTCTCTTCCACTAGCTCTAGTAAGCAGGTCTTTAAAGGCTAAAAACTTCTTATCAAACACAAATTCAGTGTGCTGTGGGCCAGGAAAACCAGGGCTCTGCAGCTAAGGCCCACAGCTAAGATGTATCCATTTGCAAATGCAATGAGTTTCAGATGACCAGAAACACGGACTTTGGTCCCAAATAGCAAGTACAAAAGAGAAGTGCACTCAATGGCATCTTGGAATTTTTTGGATCCTGGACCAATGGCTTTCACAGGCTGCTTTGTTGCCACTTGCACTTTTCAGCTGGAAGTTTGGCACCACAAAAGGAGCATGATGTGTTTTTAGGACTCGGGAAATTTCTCAAAATTTTAGTCCTTCTTCATCCTTTGGTCTCCTGAGTAAACCTGGAAACTGGTCTCCAGTTTTGCAGGAGACCTGCCCGAAGACAAGTCTCCATTAGTGTAACAGCATTGAGAGTAGCCATGGACAAGGCTTGCCTGTGCTGTTCACACTGGGAGGTTCAGAGAGCCTGGCTGTGTGTGCCTGGAGGCATATTTTTGGCTGTTGCTGACTGCTGGCAAATCATGTCCTTCTGTCTTGCCCAGCCATCAAAGAGGCAGCTGTAGGATTGTGTGTTGGCACCACGGTCCCTTGCAGCAAAGAAGGGTGGGCTTGTACTGCAGGCTCCTGAGGACTGGGCTTTTTCACTTTTCCCAAACGGCACTTGGCAGCTGGGGGAGAAGCAATTTAAACCACCACAGCTATTTTCCTAGTGAATACAAGGGCAGGGCTCACAGTCCTCACATAGCCCAGAGTCAAAGCATCAGTCAGCTAAAATGACACTGAGGCACTGGATGTGCTTGGACATGCACCATCATACATGCTAGGCTTGGCAGCTTTCAGCTGTGCCTGGTGGGTCTGCAGGGACAGAGAGCCAAGGGGCACCTCTGCACACTGCAGTCCCACCCTCCACCTTCCTGAATGCTTGGGCACAACAGCCAGACACAGAAGGAACACCTCTGCACACTGCAGTCCCACCCTCCACCTTCCTGAATGCTTGGGCACAACAGCCAGGCACAAAAGGACAATAATAGTTTTTCCACATTTATATGGTCATTGTTAGGCTTAGTGGCTAATGGAGATTCAGGCAGGAGAGACAGCATTTAACTTCAAAAAGAGTAAAAAAAGGGTAAATTAAAAATGCTGGGTGTTTGTGTAATGGAAGGAAAGTTGTGCTGAATCCCAGAATACATGAAGCTGGTACATGGCTGATGCAAGATTTAACCATCTAGAAGATTTAATGAAAACTTTTCTTTCTCATATGAGTAGGAGATTTCTCTTGGAACTCTAAGCTGCTTAGCAAAACAAGGCACTTGTATTCAGTTTCAGTTTTGATCTACYGCTCTTGAAAGATGCTGGCTGACATAAATGCAATAGTTGACAGAGGTCCTAACGTGGCCTTGAAGCATCCATGGAACAGATAAAGTGCTGCTGAAGTCATGTATATGTTCTGTGCTGCCATTGCAACAGGTCTCAGCTATCCTGATGACAGAGATGAGAAGTGTTTTTCTGCCAGCTCTGGTCTTGGTCTCTCTTTTGACCCTGGGAGATGGTTAATGATATGCACACCACTCTCTCAAATTGCTTTAAGATAAAGCTTCACATAACCCCTTGAGTAGCTCAAATGCAGAGTCTACTGAATCCTCCATTAAATGTTTATATCAAGTGAGCTTAAACAAAGAGCCAGAAGTGAACTGTACTGGTTCTGTCTCATTCTGGCTGGACCTCTTAGCTTTGTGTACAAATGTATTGATCTGTTTCCAGATCTGCTCGAGCACACAGGGCACATAAAAAACCCCCAGATGCAGATGAACTAAAGCTGACTCTGCCCAGGCCAGATGTTCTCATTATATGGTATGACATCCTGTCTTGTAGCACAAATTCCTAGCTTGGTGGCAGGGATGGAAATCTTCCAGATTGCAGCTGACCCTCATCTCCTTTGTGTGCTGGACAGGCACAAAAACTTGGGTCAGTAAGCACTCATTTTGAACGTACTTCCAGAAGCGAGGAGATAATCCTAAATTTTTAGAACACTCCAGTTTGGAACTTGATTCAATCCCCACCAAAGCACTCATGTTCTTCCTGATGCAGCTGTTGAATTGTGGATCCAGGTGATTTGAGAGATGGGAAGTGTGTGCTTGGATTGGTCACTTCACTTGGAATGGAGGCTCGCCCTTGACACGATATTGATGGGGTTTTTTTGCCAGTTGATTTTGAAACTTCTTGGGAAAAGGAGTTTCTAGATTCTACTATGGTACCACATCGCTTTCTTTTTTTTTTTTCCTGTCAGTCCTTATTGACTTAATCTCTAAACATGCCCTGGAGTACCACTACCTTTTCAACCTATCTGTTCCCCTTTCAGGCCAGTTTGTAATTGGGAAAAATCCCTCCTTTCCTGGCCTGCTACTCACAAGACATATACACTCCACTTTAACAGTTACTTTAGGTACTGTTTTCTGACATAAACTTCGTACATTCATACAACAATCTTTATTTTGTAGTTTAGAGTAATAATTTTAAGGAAATCTTTCAACTCTGCTCTCAGATATAAATCCATTTCAACACTGAAATTATAKAAATTTTAACCTTTAATGCTGGTCCTTGGCCAAAGACATTAAATGTTACCTCATTTTTTTTCTGGAAGTCCAGTCACTTAATCCCAGGAAAGAAATAAAAAAAAAAAAAACAACTTGCTAAATTTCCTACACTATTGGCATTGAATCCCAAGGAACTTCTAATGCACATGAAAAGGCTTTGGACAGTATCTAACTGATCAGAACCATTTTCTTAGCTGGAAGGGAAAATACAAAATTAAATTAAAACTAAGGAAAAAACAAATGAAAACCAATCTGTTTCTATCAGTTTCTGATTCTCCATAACTTCTGCCCTGAGCCTTGGCCTATCTCACTCCTAAGTAAACATGCATGGAAGAGAGCAGAAGCCTACCACAAACCATGTAAGAACACAGTAACTGATTAATCCTGAACTGGAAATGGTGGGAGCCAAGGAAAACATTAGCTGGAATTCAAATAATAAAATTATTATTTAGCAAGTCAGTTTAACTTGTGCCCTGGTTACTGCCAAAACTTCTTCATGCTTTTTGGAGTCAAGATTGATGGCTAGATGGTCTCCCTCAGTTTGGAATACAAACTGAATATATTTGCTCCTAGGCTGGTCCAAGTTAAAAACCAGCTTTCACTAGGAGCTACATTTACTTTTGATGATTTTTTTTCTTTTTTAAGATAATAGAGACATTAAAAAGCAAACAAAAATATACCTAATGCTATTTATTTGACATGTAGCTTGAGTGCTTCCCAAGTCAAGGGGCCAATTTTGCCCTCAGTTGAAACCAAGCAAAATCTGTGGTTTATGGTTCCAAACACAAGTCTGATTTCCAGAAATGCTCATGTTGGCTAACAATAACCCTTTTCAAATTTTGCCAGCTGGTAAGTGTAAACACTTTAAGATACTCCTAATGGAAACAGCAGGCAAATTTCTTTCCATACCATAAACTTCATCATACTAAGACTATGGTGTCCCATATAACAGTATTTTTTTTAAAGAAGGAAAGCTTAGTGTTTTCTTTTACTTGTCTGGAAAAAGCATTTCTGTAAAAATTTGCCAGGCCAAACTTGCAAATCAAGATATTTTAACTTGGAGAATGGCTCTGACCAACTTATTTAAATTCTATATTTACTGTCCCTGAAGCATAACTTAAGGAAAAAAAATTAAAAAGTGGTATTAACAATTGTAAGAAGAATACATTAACTGCACTCTAACTCCTCTTAAACCCTCTTGATGAATGTTAATTTGACATTTGGCAAACCTTCAAGAAAACTATCATTAGCCAATATGAGGCTGGAAAATTTTAGTCTTTCAAAAACCTGGGTCAAGAAAGGAAAGAACATACACACAAAAAGAGTAAGAGTATTTCTACTCTGTCCTTCTCCAGCTGTCTTTTTTTTTTTTTCTTTAATTTTTGCATATGAAATGCTCTTAGCTACCAACTGGCTCAGAATGCCTGGGCTGTGAGCCTGCTCCTGGCATTGCCACATGTCCCAAAGGCTGGAAGCAGTGGCAGGGATGCAATGCGGTGGCACCTGGTTGCATTCACCCTCAAGCCACAGCAGATTTGCTTTACAAACCACACTCTCCAATTTCTGATCTGCTTAGACTGTGAAAACAACTAACTAACTAACTAACTAACTAACTAACTAACTAACTAACTAACTAACTAACTAACTAACTAACTAACTAACTAACTAACTAACTAACCAACCTAGCTACTGCTAGGGATAGTTTCCAATGAGAGACTATTAGGGACCTGAGCTTTGTTCTTTCAGGACCTTGTGCCTTTCAGAAGCATAGACACTCAGGGCATGAGTGGTCTTAACATTATTTAGCCTTTATGGAGCTGAAGGAACTTTATGGTTCCTTTAAGTAGGTACTCTGAGGTTTAAGGCGACTCTTTGTTTTGCATTCCAACAGAAGGTTTTTGAATTCTAGCAAATTAAAGCTCATTGGAGAATGAACTGTAAAACTACAGGAAAAGAAAACTCTTCACCAAACATCAATCTGGAAATACAGTTATAAGTTAGTATAGTTAAATAGCTGACAGTGGGTTTGCTCCATATTTTGTGCTGATCCACATCTCTGTGTTACCAGTCTATCTTCTTGCTCCCTAGTTGTCAATATTCAGGATAAAGAATTTAAAAGTGAACGAAGCTCAGCAGCTGGAGCCTTTTCTGCCAGCCATGTGACCTCTGGGAACATTCGTTAGTAAAATGTTGGTGGTCCACTTAATTTCTGTGTGATCAAAGCCCTTAAATCCAAGCTTTCTTTTAGTAGTGCCAAGCAATGTTTATTTGTAGTTTTGCTCTGTTTATTCTGGTTGAAAGGACACGTTCAGCCTGCTTTGGATCAGCTGATCTGCTGATCCTGTTTCACCTCTGAGTGACAGGTGTTTAGATAAGGACTGATTTGGTCTCGTTGCAGATGGAAAACATTAGGCAAAAAGAAAGCACTGACAACTATGAAGTTGTGGTGACATGAGATCCTAGAAGATTTCTTACMAAAAAAAAAGCTAATTGGCTAAGCTGTGCCAGTATTTTGCAGTAAAATGGCATAAGTGACTGCCCATTAAGACTGGCTGTATTTCAGCAACACATGATACAACCCCACATATAAAGTTTTAATGGCACTTTCATAAACTCTGCGATGTCCTGTGAATGAGTGGTTCTGGTTTCCTTCTCTCTGGGGCAGGTCCTGCTACTCCCCAAACCACCCTTGTCCTGCTCCCCCTTCTCCTGTCATCATTGCAGTAGCCTTGCCTACATCCCTGCAAACCTTCTTTCTGTTCACACTCCTGCTTCTTCAGACCTTCTCTTCTCCAACTCCTGCCCATGAGTGGCTCCTCCTCCCTGAGCTCCCTGGTTGCCTTCTCCAGACTGGAGCAATGGCCAGGATGAAGCCCAGGATGACGAGCCTGGCTGGTGCCACTGCTTTGCTGCTCAACTCCAGTGACTGTTTGCCTTTCTGGTTGGGTGTAAGCTGCACCACACCGTGCAGCTACCTGACTTAGATGCTCTATAATTACATTGTATTATTGAAGCTGCTATTATCAGATGCATTCTCAAAGGCACTTCTATCATTTGAACTCCTCCAGGGACTAGGGCTATGTTAAATATCTCTATATAATTCTTTGAAAGCTAGTCTTTCAATTTTCCTGCTGAAGTGTGAGTGAAGTGTAAATCTATTAGATTCAGCACTAGTTACTAAAAAGGTGCTGATACCACTTAACCTAAGCTTAGCTTAAGATTTCAGCAGCTGGGCAAGAAATGGGCATGCAGAGCCTAATCAGTTCTGTGTAGTTGTCGCCAACTATAGTTCCACAAGCTTTATCACATCTGTCACAACATACGTCACCTTACCTGTCTTGCTCTCAGTACATCTCCCACCCAACTGTGATTTGCTAAATCAACATTTAGAACAATGTACAGGATCTAGTTGTAGCTGCAGGATGCAAGGTTCAGGCTGTCATGATGGAAATCAACATATTCATGAGATCCCAGAAAGTTAGTGCAACTTCCATTCTCATTAAGATTTCCCTCAGATACTGAGACTCAGTTTGCCCCACTCAATTCATCCTTCTGTCCTCAGAAATCATAGAATACTCATCTTTCTACCACACAGACATACCTGTAAATGCCCTCCACCAGGATGATAATTTTTCTCCACGCTCTGTGGGTGCGAGGCTGTCCATATATTATTGCATCTCTCAGCAGCTTCTCGAGGCTCTGCATATCTTCATTTGAAAATAAGGAAAAGGAGGAAGGAAAAACATTAATAGTTTTTTGTCAAGAACTTTCAATTTTCTCTTGGGTGCTATTTTTCCTAGTCAGAAAAAGACAACATTTAAAAAAAAAGTGCCCTAAAGATAAACTTCTTTTGTTATTAGGCAAGACCCAACAATTCCTTTCATTAGTGTGAATGCAATTTAGTGACAAGAAGAGTTATAAAAAGCTTCCAGTTATGCACCTGATCTGGGAAACTTCTAGAAATACTCAGCATACATTTGTTTTTAAAGGCAAAAGGGAATCACTTTGCTTCAGTACTGAGGCTAACTGCTGTGTAGGGGCTGCTGATACTCCTAATTTATCAAGGCTTCAGTTGTGAGTTTTGGTTGCTTTCCAACCACAAGCTCACAAACAACAAGCATTTCTTCAGCAAAGGTTTTGACAAGGCTGCATGAAGCACATAAGGATGGCAGCAAGAGAAATCTTGTCCTCCTCAAGAAGGAAAGCAAGTGGAAGGTTGCTGATGAGAGAGGAAAAGGCAGGTGGATACAAGCACATGGCATGGATACACTGATCTGGTGCCTAAATGCTTGGCACTGGCAGGACTTCAATATAAGGAGGCCTGGAACAAAGTTATGATCCTTAGCTGCTTCCTTAAGGGCTGAGTGTGGGTCATCGAATAATATCTTGAAGGAAAGCCACTGAAATTTTGAAAAAGATGGAAGAAGCAAGAAAATATACCACAGAAATCAGGGTCAGGCCAAATGTGACTCTCAGTGCACCAGCATTCTGGTGTCTCCAATGAATGGGTACTCTTCAAAATGAATTTTTTGGGTGCTTTTCAGGAATCTGGATTGGCATTTCAAAATGTTTTCCAAGAACATCCTGTAGAGTCTCATATTACCCAAACAACACTACAGATCAGCTCAAACCATGGGCTTAGGAAATCAATGGCATTTTTCCACAATATAACCCCATTTGCTTCAGCAACACAACACAGTTGATACAAACTTCTACAATAGGACAAAGTTAATGTGTAAAATTAATTGTCCTGAGGAAAAAAAACTACACCTTAGAAATACTAATATTGACCCATAGTTTGGTTTCTGCCCTAGAGGACTGGAGCCATCTGCACATGAATTGCCCATTGTGAGTAACCTGTGCCCTGAGAGATGGCCAGGTTATGACCTGAACCCCTCCTCATCCTGATGCCTCACCTCTTCCTAGGAACATTCAGTGATGCTGGTGGAAGGTGAAGTTCTCAGTAACCAAGCTGCCACTCTGCACCTGACCTAGCAAGTCCCTGCTGTACTCTACAAAGCACAAAATAGGCATGGACAGCACCAGCTGCCCCTCGTTTCAGTAGTGCAATGGCCTGCACACCTCAGTGAGCTCTGAGATGGAAAATGCTGCTAGGAATAATGCAATGCAGACAGCACACTTTCCACTAGATGGCAATCAAGGAAATGAAAGTTCTTTGGTGCTTTATATGGGAAAGTTAAAACCAAGCTGAGAATTTGCAGCTGCTCACGTTCTCTTTTGTTTCAAGTAGATAATATTTAGAACTCCTCTTAAAGGGCTCCCTCAGGATGACAGAGAGCTCACAGTAAAATTTAGACACCCCCTTTTCTCCACCAAACTATTCTCTACTGATGTCAGTGTCTACTAAATCCTTTTGGGACCTTTGAACCCCTTTTCTGAATCACACAGGGTTTTTCAATTCAGTGTTCTATGTGTCAGTCCAGATTGGCTCTTGACTTCAGAAAAGCCATTCTGCCTCTGAGCTAAAAGCATGGCTTGCAGATTTAGTTGTGCTTTAGCATATGCACATGAAAAGGAAAAAAAAGGAGAGAGAAAATTAAATTTAATGTATATAATTCTGTTTTAAAAAAGACATGGCTGTGAATAGGTCTTCTGTCCAAACTACCATGGAACATGAGACCTCAGACTGGGGAGAACTTCTGCAAGAGATGAGGTTCCTTGATCTTACACATAATATAGTCCTGCTGGAGTCCAGGCTAAGAACATGTCTGTTTGCAGGATCAGGGCTATCTCACTTTCTTTCTGATGTCTCATTTTGGAAAACATGTATGTGTGACCCTTTCTGAAGCCTGTAATACTCAACACATAATTTTTTCATGTGCAAATGAATTTTACTGATCTATTAACTGCCTCACTTGGAAAGGGGAAATAGGCAGAAAGAAAAAACCTTTCGTATTCCCCACAAAAGTCTGCTTCTGTTCTTCAAGGTGAAAACAATGCTCTATGTGCTTAAGCTTTTGAGAAAGTAGGATCTACTGAGTGCCAGGAAAAGCAACAGCACAACCTCAGATGACTTTCAGATATCAAATTATTTACTCATTAAATATAGTTAGATTGAGAGATATTAGGATATTAAGATGATGAGCTGCATGAGTCCATCTTGAATAACCAGTTACAGAGAAAATAACAGTCCTTCCTTGTTTGACCATCACCAGCCCAGGGTTTTCAGCAGCAATGGCCAACAACTGCTCACCAGCCCAGGAGGTGGAGTTAAGAATTTGACTCGACTGATCAGTCACAGCACAGCCAAATCTATCCATGTCCCACTTTCCACCTTCTCCTTACAGCATATTCCCCAGATGTGGAGGATAAAGTTTCCTAAGAGGGGACAGTGCATCTATCAGTGGGTTGGTGGACTTGCATAATCCTTGTTTGAGATCTCTCACAGTTAATTCAAGAGCAATACCAGGAACACAAGCTGCCAGTGGGCTGGAGCAAGTCTGAACCTGGGCAGGCAGAGTGTCATGCTGCCTGCAGTGCAGGTGGGACAGCAGGCTCCTGGAGGGAGCACAGCATGCTCAGGGAGACACAGTGTCTCCACCCCTCATCCTTACACTGCAATTCTGGGGATGTCATCACCCTTCCCCTGTGTGGGCTGGAAACCTCCTGTGTGATGTCAGCTGAATGCTGTTTAATTAAAATAAACAGACTGCTGCTGCTCTTGTCACATGCTTCTTTTTGCTTTGTGCCTTTAACTCCGATTTTCAGTTTTTCCCTTTTGCACTCTCATGCAAGGTGGCATGGACCCCGTGGCTACACACAAATATCTTTGTTAGGAACTTGGGAGTGGTGATCGCTGCAGCCACAGCAACAGYCTGAGACTCCCCTCCCTGCCCCTCAATAAATACCAATCTCTCTGAAAGTAAAGGGCAATGGCTCAAGAAAGCTCCCTGTGCACACTTGGCAGGTCAGATGTGGCTTTCTCAAGGCAGAGAGGGGGAAGGCAGACACAGCATGCAGGGAGCAGGACAGACCAGTCTCCTTGCCCTGGCAGCGTCTGTGTGTGTCACAGGGAATTACACCCAACTGGATTAGGCTGCAGTCCACCTATCTGGGCAACATAATTGTCTCTGATAGTGGCCAGAGGCTCCAAGGAGCACAAAATCTTAGTGGGTAATGTGCCTTTCATCCTGCTCTGTAATAGCTGAAACACCGCCCTCCCTTCCGAAATTCAAGGACTACCTACACAGTTGGAAAAAAAATTAAAAGTTAAGGAACCATCTTGTACTAAGCCACCACAAACTCTTGGAGTTTTGCAACCAAAGAGATCTCTTTGCAATTTTTACCTGGTTATTTATCTCTTTCATTTCCCCCCTATTTTATTTGCTTGCTTAATTAGTTGCACTTAGTTTTCCACTTCTTTTTTTTTTTTCCTTTAATTCCCTTCTTTGTAGCTAGAGAATATATTTGCTCTGAAAGGTGAAGGCCTTCTGCCACCTAGAAGTTCCTTTATTATTAACTACAGCTACTCCAGGTAGCTGTGCATTCTCAAGGTGTCCTCATGGCACTTGTATCTGAACTGCAAAGCAGGAATTTGACTGAGTAGACTGAGAAATGCCAGAGTTTGGATTAACATTAATTCACAATTGTTGTCCAAGCTGGAAACTGTTTTGTATGGAAACCTGGACAGCTCACACCTGCATCACACACTTGTTGTCAACTACTTGATCTGTGAGAAACTAAAAAAACCCCTTACTACTTTCACAACATTGAAAAGGTGCATAAGGAGGAGCTAGGAATGTATTGCCCTGATTGCCATTCAGATGCAGATTCAAGCACCAGATTACAGGCTGGATTTTCACCTAACCAATGTGCTTGGTTATGCTTTGCAATTTCCTGCCTTCCTCATATGATCACTTGTTCTGACTGCTCAATGAATGCAATGCACTGCAATCCCTTGCAATGAAGAGAACTGCAAATATTTTTTCCCCCATGGCCTGAGTTCTGTGCCTTGTCACAACATTCCCTCTGACTTTTCAGGCAATTGCAAACCTAAACCTGAAAATGGGACTGCAATTGAGTTGCTTGATGCTCTATGGGAAAAATGTAGTAGAATTAGAAAGAATAAACAAATCCTAAGCCTTGTATGGTCCCTTCTTTTACAGGCTGGGAAGAACAGAACTCACTTGCATATAATCAGTCCATAACACTCTCATCTGTTCACTGAAGGAACACCTGATACCAGTGGAAGACCCAGAACTGCTGTGAGAGAAACACCTTGATAAAATCACAGGCTGATTAATGGTTAAATATTTGGTTTTGCTTTTCAGGTTTTATTGGAAGGGTCAAGGACTTTGGCTAATACTTAACCAGATAAAGGTCAGAGGTCCTGAAAAAGGGCTTTTAAATGTGTGATGTTAGTAAAAGATTGCCTTAGAAATTAAAAATAAAAAAAGAAAAAAAGGCCAAAACCAGCCAATTTCTCCCTGAGCAAGAAAGTAAAACCATCTGAGTTTAGCCCCCATTTAACTGAGGGGGCCCCAAGCCTGACACTTGGGGAAGGTGGGAGAGACTCCCTGGAGACCAAAGCTAGTGAGGGTAACATCAGAAACCTTCTAGCAAAAAAACTGACCAAGCCCAGGTCACTACTGCCCCAATGGTGGAGAGATCTTTTAGCATCCACCTTCTCACACTGCATGCTGCTGCCTGAATTCCAGTGCGGCTCTGCAGCTCTGTCCTATCTTCCCCAAAAAAGTCACAGCCTAGGAAATAGCAAACTGAGTGGTGTCCACCCCACAGCAGGGGAGACAAAAGGCAGGTGCTTTGTGGGCAGGTCAAAATGATTTTAGTCCACTAAAACACTACTGCATATACTTAGGACTGCTTAAACCCTAAAATAAAATTGAAAAAAAAAATTAAAATCCCTTAGACCTGTGATTCAGAGCAGGGGCTCCAGGGAGCTGAACTTTGCTGCTTGCACCCACAAAACCTCACAAATGCCTGACAAAGAAAAAGTCCCTTAAAGGCCAAAAYCCATGTGCCAATACTGCTATGCCCTCAGCAGGGTGAAGACTGGAGACAGAGCTAAGGAGAGCCCACAGGAAGAGAAGGCCCTGATCAGTAGATTCTAGCTATGGGGCTAAGATGGAATATTCCCTTACATTTCTCTCACATAGATGGTCTGCAGGTGTGTGTGCCTGTGCATTTCTCTCAGCCCAGGCCTGTAAATTCCTGTCTGTTAACAAGGAAGGGATTGTTCACTGGCAGCCAGGATGCAGGGCACATTCCTATGACCAAATAAAAACGGACTTACAGGTCCACAGCACTTTTTTTTTCTATTATTCACTTTAAGGCTTGAAAATCTTCTCATACACCCATGCAATGTTTTTGTCAAAATGAAAGATATCTAGATGCCTTTTATTTCACCTAGAAAAAGCATAGATGTCTATGGATTTTGTCTGTTCTATACAGAATTTATGGAAAGTGTAATGTCTAAGAGAGTTACCCACTTATTGAAATAGAACTTAATTAACTTCTTATAGAATAAGAACTACATTATACATAATTAAGGTAATAGGTAGAGATTATTTCTTGTCTTACAAATGAAACAATCCTCTATTAATAATAAAATAATATTTACTTTTGAAAGATGACAAATCAATCGTCTATTACAGATTTAATGAAAAAGTAATAGTTTTGCAGAATTAGCTACAGTACAGCCTTTGAAAGATGAAGGCACTTCATAGCAAGTTTAAAATGGTAGATTTTACTCTCTTTTCTGTGAAATATTTTTATCATAGAACAAAGTTTTGTATAATTTTTCCTTAGACAGAGAGTTTTTCCACAACAGAGCAGGGAAAGTAAAGAGGAGAGAGATTTATGCACTTTTTAGAACCTGATGGTGAAATCAATGCTTTTAAAGATCTTCAAGCAGCAGCTCAAAGTGCAAAGTTTTCTATTCCTGCGCAGGGCCAACACAGCAGAAGGAACCTTGCATTCACACCAAGCATTGTGATATGGAACATGGCTCAATTCTCCTATTCTTAAGCAAGACAACAACAGCACAAGCACAGTCTGACAATTTGGGCATGCCTGTATATGTCACATACCCACACATGAGCAAGAATGACTCTGGGAGCACAAGCAACGCAGCTCTGGTCTAACAAAACAAAATGTGTCTGAATGAAAAGAATATTCCCAACACAAGCTGGAATTTTTGGTTACTTAATACAGTTTCGGTCCTTAATCTTTTTGCTGTACTGACTTCTGTTACACTACTCCCTGACAGACTCAGAGGGCACAAGGCTGTCTGCTCCATTTTGGGTGAAAACAATGCATCCTATAAAGGCAGTCCTGCTGGGTTATGCTTTCCACTGCTGTCTCCCCCAAAACACATCTTATTTCCCCCAAAGCAAAAGGCATTCACACGCATCTCTGCATGTGTGATTTTAGTTGTTAGTGATGTGTAACTCATGGTATGATCAGGAAATATGAAAAGACACAACTTTCTAACCATAGAAATAACAAGCTGAGAGGCTCAGAGTGGGCTGAGAGAAAGCATGGGCATATGAAGTTTTCTCTAAATGCAGTTTAGAGTCAAGACTACAGAATTGTGACAACAAAAGCTGTCACTCAATTCCAAACAGCACTTTCACGTCGGAACTCAAGAAATTCCTCTGACTGCCCTGGGAGACTCGAGACCCTGGCAGGAGGCTCGGAGACCTTGGCACGGAGTCAAAGACACCTGTGCCTTTGATTTTAACCCTTAGAAACAATTACCAACTTTGTGTGAAGAGCTGCAAGCCACAAGAGTTTGAATAGAATTATAGTGAATTTATCACCAAGTGAAAATGTAGAATTTTAAAGTTTTTAGAATGGGGGTTCAAGAAACAAAATAGAAGAATAGAAGAATCTAAGCGTGTCCAGCCTTTCTCCTTCTTCTTCTTAGCCTCCATCTTCTGCTGTGATAGTAACAATAGTAACACTTTTAAATTAATTTAGAATAAAGACAAACTGTCTAACATAAGTGATAAGTATTTGAAAATTATTGTAAATAATGTACACATAATTTTTAGTAAAAAAATATAACACCGCCCCAAGGTGGTCAGTGTGCCACAAACCGACGTGCTGGACAGATCTCAGCAAGTTAGAGAAAGATAAGGTATTAAATAAAAGCCAATAAACAACTTTGAAAATGAAAGGCAAGAAATTCTGCCTTCTTCTTCAGTCTCGAAGCTGAGAAAGAGAGACTTTCTAACACCTCAAAGTCATCTCGACACCAAAGACCCCGTCACTTGCAAAAGTTCCCAAAGCTTCATTTTGGAAGCAAGCTAAGGTGATGTCCCAGCAATGGCATATAAGGCTGTCTCTGGCAAATAAGATCCTTAATCCTGAAACCAATGAGTTTTTCCAAAGCAACTTGGATGGGCTTCCACTGAGGTTTGCCAAGATCCTTAAAGGAACTGTCTGCAATTTCCAGGGTTAGATTAGTGCTGTTTGGGTAGCTCACTATTATTTTTAGGCTCAGCCATTATTCAGAAGAGCATCAGCTTGAATTTACTGTCAGTACAACAGAAGCTGATTTGGTATCAGGTTCTGGGGAGGGGAATGAGATATTGAGGAATGGTCAGAAACTGAATTCCTTAAAGCAAGCATGACAGCTCCAGGTGAAATCTTCACAGCTGAGAGTAACATACTCCTCAAACTGAAATGTTTTCTGAAATGATGTGGGAAGTGGCACAAGCCAGCTGGACTGCACACAGCACAGGGGGGTGGAGAGGCTGAGAGTGTTTGGATTTGGGTAGTAAGAGGTCAACATTCAGGGTGTGATGCAACCTGATTGAATGGAATGAGGCTTTGAACAACCAAGCAAAATTTAAGAAAAGACTGATGTGGCAACCATGCTTAGCATATCCAGATTTGTGGAAGTGGACCAAGTTGGGGTACGCTACAGTTGTTATATGAATARTTAATTCTGTAAAAATATTCATGTTCAGATGGTCTTTAATCCTTGAATGATCTTCAGAAATTGCTTCTTGCCCAAATTATGAACTGATATTAATTATAACAACATCTTATAGTATAATTATAGTGTTCTTCTCATTTCAGCTCCTCCTTAGGCCTTTTACAGCATATGCATAATTCATTTTTGCTTCCCTTAAGCAACACTTAGTAAAGACAAGGGATTGTATTAGCCATTAAGAAAGGTAATCAGACCACTCTTCTGATTTCTCACCACTACACTAGCTCCTAAACCTTTCTTGCCTGCTTGCAGCAGTGAGGATGGAAAAGGGAACTGTAATGGGGAGTAAGGGAAAAGAAGAAGCTCTTGTCATCAAAGGCAGTCTTAATGTCTCTGACAGTAACCACAGCAACACTAACTAAATAAAAGTTAGAGAGCGTGAGCATTTTAGATGATAACTATTACAATTGCAAAGTTAATGTGATTTTTGTACTAAAATACTATTTCAAAGAATGTTTGGGATGATGCTTTTGACAAAACCATCTGCATCTTTGCTATTAGATCCCCGGGAATCCAGAGTAACTGCTTCAAAGGAATGCCATGTTAAGGTAATTCTGGTTTCACTGAATCTGCTGAAAACAGGCATGTTTTTGTAAGTATGTTTCTACAGTTTGGGCTACAATGAGAATAACAATAAAACTTTTGTGGCAGCACACAGTCATTCAGCAAGTCAAAAAGTCACAATAGCAATTATAGTATCGCACTATTAATTTTTCCCATCAGAAACCACCCATAATATTAAACAGTTGATCCTCCTGCCTGGACAAAAGCATCATCTGGCAACTGACAGCAAAATAAGCATTAAAAGAAATCATTCTTGCCTTTGTGGGGTGAATAACTCTGTCTGTAAAGTTTTCCAACTTCAATACTTACTATTATGCTTGAAGATTCTAATAGTGGCACCTGAAAGCCTCGCACCGAGAACGAGAGAAGTGTGGTTCAACTCATCACTTAGAATGAGGCAGCCCTGTGGAGAAGGAGTACAGTGAGCATCTGCATCAACTGAGAGTCTGCAGACTCATGTGCATGTGTGTGCCAGCATACACAGGTATCTGTGATAGAGCATTGCACCAGTTGAGCTGAAGGGTTAAACATTAAATGAATTTTCTGCCACTTCCTGGAGGTGCCGGGGTGTGATAAAGGGTTTCTTTGAGTTAGGTCTTACAAGTTCTTGGAGATTTATATCAYACCCAAGATAGCTCAGCCACCTCAGACGGCATCAAATCAGCAGGATGGCTTCTGTGGTAGTGTTGGAAACAGAAGAGTTTTAATAATAAAAGGCAAAATAACAAAAAAAACCAAACTAAGTCAGGGCAAGAGGTTCTTGCTCTTCGTAAAACTCCTCACAAAAGTCATTAGGTTCTTTGTTCTCTTCTTTTCTTAGTAAATTGCTTAGGCAGGACTTTTTGGTTCATGTCCAGTTGGCTATCCTTAAGTTTGAGGTGAAGTCCCCAAGGTCTTTATGTCTTTTTACCTAATTGAGGAGAGAAACTTCTGGGCTTTTTTCCTTTTTTAAGAGACAAAAAATAGTTTTGTCACTCCATCCACAGGAGACACATTCCTAGAGGGGTGCACTGCAAAGACAGGCTGGAATAGTGGGATCAGATTATCAGGCATTCCCAGGTGATGCACAGGGGCCCAATATTTCCTGTAACTGGAAAGCAGCAAATAACCCTATTAAAGACTGAGTGCTTTATATAAAATCAGGCAATGTTGTTTCTTCTATCACCAATTTACAGCCCATTTTGAGTTGTAAGGAAAATGCAGCCACCACTCCCCATATGAAGGCTGTATGGCAGTAGGGTAAGGGGGAGTAATACTGAGGCTGGCCTGGCATCAGCCCTTTGGGCTGCAGAAATGAGATGAGGAGAGACTGATGCCTTGCAAGTCCCACCTCCATTAGGATGTGAGTGAAGTTTAGGAACCAGAGTCCTTCTCTGGTAAATGCATATAGAGTTGACCTGTAGTATACTTTTTATTAATTAACTGAGTTGACAACTACTTTTGTTTTTAGAATTGAAAATAGAAATGAGGGAGAAGTAAACTTGTCTATTATATTAAGAAGGGGCAGGACTCAGAGTTGAAAGTCAAGCTTGAGCCCTTGTTTAGCTCTGCTTTCTATTGAACATGTTTTGCTGTGTTTCATTACCCAAAGGGCAACACATAATTATGCAAAAAACTAATTCTGGAATCATAGATTAGGCCTAGGTTGAGAGATACTCACACAATCTCCAGAGAGACTGGTTTGCAGAACTAACAATAAGTGTAGATGCAGCTTGACAAGAAAATGTAGCTGCTAGACTTAATTAGAGAGGAACACATAGGAGTAAATCTCTCAAACATAGGGTAGTTGAATAATATTTGTAATACATATAATAATACATACAGAATTTTCAAATATATATATATATACATATATTTATTTATTAAAAATACATACCTTAATATCTTTATTTGAATCTCTACATGAAGCCAGGTAAGGGAGGGAAAATTATTATACAGCTAAGACAAGTGCATATCTCACACTGCATATCTCCAATTTCATAAATTTACCTTCATTAATTCTCTGTATCTGTTCCCCTTGAAACTGCTGGACAAGTTCTCCAGCAGTGCTGCAGACTGAAGATCATGTTCTGGATGACTGAAGCGACTCTCCCTGCCCAACACTTGTATTTTAGAGATCTTGCAAAAGCTGCAGTCATCTTCAACAGACAGTGAAGTGACTTCACCTGTATGCTGGTGTTTCAGAAGTCTTGGTCATACACCACAAGCTGAATTCATTCTACCTCCACCAAGAGGGAGGTCATGCTTTGTGCTTGCATGGCACACTTCAAGGTGCTCCACACCTGGACAAGCCAAGGAGGAGTTACCCATTTTCCAGCTATCAGTATCAGCACAGTGTTTGTGATGTCCACAGCTACCAGTGACAGGATGATGGAAATCCATGCCTTTGAGTTAGGTACTCCAAACTAGAGAGGAGGTCCCTTCAGCACCAAGTAAGAACCCAACTTTTGTAACATGATCACAGCTCTAGACTTGCTTTTTCTTCCAGCTTCCTCTGCAGAGCTGGCTAGAGCTCTGTTCCCCAGCAATGCAAAGCACTGTGCTTTTCCTTTTTCCAAAGTGTGGTAAAAACTGTCCTAATCATCATCTTTCATCACAGGCAGCTGGGCAAAATCCCAGCAAGTAGCCTGAATACTTCATCCCACAAGACCTGGACATGGGATTCAACATTTGGTTACTTTTTAAGGAGAAGCAACTTCATTAAGAAGAGCTAGAGAGCTGTATCATTGATCCTTAAGCTGATGTTAGGTATGTGTGACAGCAACACTCACTACTAGCACTGGAGATAAAGGAACATATTTAAAGTCACAAGGTCATCAGCTTCGTGACTCACACATTCCTGATACCAAGCTCTGTTCCTCGATGGAGCCTTTCCGCTCACTGAAAGCCCAGAGTACTGCAACAGCAGTTAAAACAATTAATAAATGATTGTTCTATGTGTTCCTGAAGGGAGTACTCACCTTTCCAACAAGGGCTGGAATATTCATTGAGTTAGTTGCAAAGCCCATGCCAAACACCATAGCATCTTCCACACCAAGGAACTTGGCCACAAGTTTTTCTAGTTCTACATGTTTGTCTAGGGTGCCTGCAGAAAGAAGCACAGGGAATATTAAATCTTGTTGAACTGTGAAAGTTATTATGACACAAAACATACAAAAGAACAGGCTAGAAGTGTGTCATTAAGCTATATGACATTAAGTTCTGAGGAGGGTTTTCCATTTGTATCCTGCTCATGTGGGCTAGTGCAAGAGGTGCAAACCAGCTGTGAGTAATGCTAACAAATACTGCTGCTGTTAGGGCAGCAAAGCAGTTGCTATGGGAAAAAGTTTTATTTTCCCACAATAACTTTTGACGTAGTTTATTCTGAAGACTAATTTGTTGTCTTTTTCTCTCCCTTGCAGTGAGGACAAAAATACCTTCTTTTTGTAGGAAATGTGGGACAAACATTTTAGGCATTCTTGAGTTCTCTCCAGATGTGAAAACAAAAATGGGTGACAACAAAATTCTTCCTTTTCTATTGTCTGTTGATATATGTGTACAAAATTCTTAATTAGGATTTTATATGGATAGAAAAACAGAAGCATTCTTCATATTTTTCTGCTTTGGAAGGTAAAAGCTATTCCACTCCCTACAACTGATGACAAGTCTGCTCTTTCTTTCCTCTCAACAGCAAAGACAAATGATAATGCAACACTAGAGAGTTTTCTTTATTGCATATTAATTATCTAATATTAGTGCTTGAAGTCTCCAAACAAGTAAGGCTCTCCAACTATCCAACAAAAGCAGTATCCTTCCTGCCCAACTCACAGTGAAGGATGACAAAATACAGAAGGCAAACAAACAAAAGAGTGGTGTTAAGAGACTGAGATAACAGATAGCTTTGAACAGTAAGGAATCATCTCAACTTGCCAGCTCTCTAGTCTTTGGTTGCCTGGCTGTGCATTGCAGGGACCAAGGCAGAAGGAATTCTTACAGGATGATCTGTGGGGAAGAAAAGAGAGTGGCCTGTGGATTCTGAGAGAGCATTTCCCCTATGAGTAAGGCTGTAATCAGAGAACACAAGAAAAAAATTAGGCAAGTGAATATGTTACCTCACTTGCACTGCACAAGCTGATGGCACAATAATATAAAGTGAATTACAATGGATGGAACAAGAAAGCTGTGTTCACTGTGATGGACCAAAGGCAGATGAGTGGAAGAAATGCAGAAGCTTGGCTAGAGTGTCTCAGCAAGAATGATGAGTCAGGAAGATGATCTTACCTTCATCAGGGAGCAGAGCTCATGAAAAAAATAAAATATAAATGTCAGGAGAACAGTTTCAGCAATAGCAATAAATCAGCTGGTTACAGTGAAGGAGTGTTTTAATTATTTTTTCTCATTAAATATCTAAAGTAAGAATGACATCCATTGGGGAATAGAATGTGACAAATATCTATCAGGCAGGCAGGTAACTCTCCAACTATCAGGGAGATAAGGAGCAAGGATCATGTGGCTTCTTGAAAAACCTGGATTACATGGACAGTAAAGAACAGCAGTAGTGCTGAGATTTTGCCAGAGCCTTCCTGAGTTGTGGTAGACCTGAGCCTACTCCAGCAGAGCTTCGAGAGTGTCTCTGCACTCCTTGTATCACACTGCATGTACCTGGGGCTGGGTTGTCTCTGTGCTCTGAGAATGAGATAATGAGACACAGAAAATGTGGCTCTGCAGAAACTCCACTACCAGTGAGCTGAGTCTGTGTGAAGCTCTTTGAGGATGGCTATTTTTTGAATTTGTACATCCCAAGACACACAGGATGTGAGCTGGCTCTGCACACAGCCACTGTTTAGTACCCAGGTTCCATGAAATACAAAACAGTTTTCAGAGCTGGGCTGCTCACTGGAAATGTGGGTAAGAATCTCTCATAAGGTGTAAGCCCAGCAGGACCCAGCATTTATTTCTGAGGTTCTGTATTTTTTGCAAATTGGGCCCATCTAGTCTTCAATCTACAGCACCAATGGACAATTAAGAGTTCCAGGAGGATCAGCTGCCTTAGTGCTCCCTGCAGATGTTATTTTGTCACTCCAGGGCTATCAGCACACCAAAAGAAGATGAAATCTGAAATGGAAGCTCAAAGCCAAGCACACTATGGTCACAGCTTGAATTAGAAGGTTTGTGAAAGCATGAGAAACAAGCAGTGTGTGCTTTGCAAGGCAGGCATTTTAAGGCATGACACAATTGTCTCTGACTCTTCCAGGGATAAGTCTGACACTGGGGTGGAGTTAAATTGCTTTTTGGGGTTGCATCACATGTTTTCTGTTTTTATAAACAGGAAAGGCCTGACTCAATACACACTGTTCTGTTAAAGATCCTATTAGATGACTCACAAAAGAACAGCACATTTTGCACCTGTTTTTATTGATTTTGTCATGGTTAAGAATTACTCATTTTGATAGTGACTGATTCCTACTTATTATTTACTAATCCTAAGTGTGAATGCAGATGATACTGTACATCACTGTTGCCTACAAATCCTGGAATTCAAATTGAAATTGGTTAGCAAAACAAAATCCTGAATGACAAAGATTTGCAAAGGGAGCCCTGGTTTTGAATCATATTAATTACCATGGCAATATTGTTGGTGGTAAGTAAGGTGTTGCAGAAGCAATACAACACACACCAGTACTGTCAGTGGGAGGTTCATGGCAGCTGTATACATTGAACAGAGTTGAAAAATCATACAATTATGCAATTATTTAATCATATCAGGAGATATTTCTAGACAGGATGTCCTTGGACACTGTACAAATGGCATCAATTCTATCATGTCTCTCCACTGGAAGAAACAAGGGGTCAGTCATGTGCTGCTGGGATGAGATTTGTCCACTATCATTCCCAGCTGGTCACAGCCACCACCATGACAAGCACAAACAGCACTGCCAGACAGATGCAAATTTGATCCAAAGGAACTGGCACAAGCTGAAACATCTCAGCATCTCAAGCTACATAACAAAGGCAGTAATTACACAGCTCCTCATTAAACACAGCCTTACAGATGTCAAGTAAGGTTAGCTTGGCACTTAAAATGTTTTGTATTGTGCTGGATTCAAGACCAGTATCACAATCTGATGAATGAAAAGTGATATACTAGATATATCTTTTTAATCTGTTGTATACACACTTGCCCTATAAACAGACATTAGAATTTCCCCACTGGCTGACTACAGCTTGGCTTGACCCAACAAATGAGGATACAACTAAGCAATGTACACCAAATCACCAGGAAAGATTTAAGACAAAAAAAAGAGAAAGGTACCTGCATCTTTAAGAGACAAAATCCTTTTGAAAGTTACTCTTCCTTGCTGAACAGCTGTAAGTAATACAATACAGCAGGAGTTACTGTGATCTAAGACTATATAGGTATTAAGATCACAGATCATATCAAAAGTGGACTTTCACAATGGGAACCACCTCCACAGATTCCCACACTTCTCACAGCAAATCCCCTCCTTTTCAAAATCTGATGACCCAGTTCCCTCCATTAACTTGCCACTGCACTCTGGTGACAGGGAACATGAAGTGCACTGTTTTGACAGGCTTTTTCATAGACTTGCTGTTTTTTCATATCCATGCTGTTGGGCTGAAAGTCACTGCCAGACTACTAGAGAGATAAAGCTGGAAAATGGACTTCCCATGATCCACAGAGTCATCATTTAGTTTGACATTTTCAGCTTGGACAAGGTGGTTTATGCCACTGGTTAGTCTGCCCAATACAGTCTTTCAGGTTCTTATACACTAATGACACAGACTGGTTGAACTGCTAACACTGGCAATGGTATCCTGTCATAGAATTTTATGTTTGGAATTCTAACAGCCAAAGAAGACAGGGAAACACCTGCTCCCCTCAGGTTAAACAAAAGCTGGAAGAGTAAACTGATACAAGCAACAAGGCCTTGAAAGAAAAAAGAGCAGCTGGGAACCCTGTGGAGCCCTGGCCTGACTCACCAAGGTGACTGAGAACCATTAAACTATGGAAATGAGGGTTTGTCAGCAGCATCCTTGGGTGGGTGGGGAGCAGAACAAAACATCTGAACTTCCTTGTCACATCTCAAACTTAAGGTCACAAACTCACTCTGGTAAGATGAGTACACTGCACGGGAAGGTGCTTGTCAGAGATGAAAAAATCTGTGTAATTGAAAGACATACACGCTTTTACAAAAAGCAAGATTGGATGAGTTATTAATAGCAAGATGAAGAAACAGAAGCTGTGGAAATTATATTAATTCTTTACACCATGTTACCAGAGCAGATGGTGCAGATGGTATCATTGTCCTACAGACCCACTAGCAGAGGAAATCCTCAACTTGTAGAATGAGATTTGTTGGAAAAAGAGGGAGAGAAGCACACAGTAATGTTATGCAGTTGCCTCATTTAACACTGTCTGTGCAGAAAAGAGTCCCAAAATAAGGGGGTTTTGATGAATCATTTGATAGAAAGGAAATGCTCAAGTTTTCTTAACATTGCTACCAACTGACAGGGCTTTCATACCACAAAGGTGCCATGGGTGTCATAAATCTAATAATTCAACCTGTGTAATTTAGTGATTCTCAGAAAAAAGTAGATTAGTTTTAACTGAACTTCCAGCTGAATTTAGATCTTCTGGGTTTGTTTCCTTTTTCTTTCTTTTGCCTTTAGAAAAACACAAAGTTAAAATTTCAAGTGTAAATCCAGCATCTTCATGCCAAAGCCTGAATGGCAGCATCTTATGTATCGAAATATTTGCATGAAGATAACATCATATATCAGAGATACTTTAGGTATTAAACAAGTCACACAACCCTTAATTCCTACAGATGCCTTCAATTCCACCTGCTAGAAGATGGGCTATCCAGACTATTAATCTTGCATTGCAAAGCATACTTTTGCAATGGTGAAATACAAGGAACAAACCTGACCCAATGATTATCAATTGATTGTAAGTTGGATTAGTTATTTATGAGAGGGTAGGCACAAAAAGGAAAAGGATGTTAGTGGACATGATAAAAGAAAATTCTTTGCATGAACTGTTTCCTAATTTAAACCATACTCTATCAGAAAATAGCTAAGATTATGAAATATGTGTATATATACATATATATATATATACATGCACAAAAATTCTCATTTTTGTTCCTTTTTCTCCTTAAGATCCCACTTGGAAACTGTAAATCATGGGACATTCAGTTCTTTATCTCYTTCTCCAAACTGAAAAATTAAACATTTATTCATGTTTGTACTATGTAGTATTATGTTTAAAATGAGCCTTGGCCCTAATTAAAGCTTTGAAGTAGTATAAAAGAAAGAATGGCCAAATAACTATTTTGATCTTCTTGAAACGCTGCTAGAAATTCTCATTAGGCCTTAAAACCCAGTGAAAGGAGGTGAATGAGTCTGAACTACTTTTGTATATTAAATGTTGGCACAGATTTTCAGATCTGCTTTCTAGAAATGAGATGACAATAAAGCGTAAAACATCCTCAAACAAAGAAAAAAGCCCTAAAACTGAGTGCAAGTTAGGTGCTAAAGGGTAATCTCCTAATATGCCCTCCAGAGTGAATCACCCTGCAGTTGTTCTGTGCAGGCTCCATCTTGTTTTTTGGTCCAAGGCATAATCACAGGAGAAGGATTTCAAAAGGCAGGAATCCTGCCTGGCTGCTTAAGCAGCACTAATCACACGTTTGCTCCGGTTACTCACGTATGTCATCTCCATGAGGAGTACTGGGGAGTTRGATAAACAGAGAATTGGTAGCACTGGCTGTCCACGTGACAGTCCTGTCACCAGCCTGGCCCAAGGAGCCCTAGGAGCACTCAGAGCATGATAATCTGCCTTATCTTAAAAAAAAGTGTAACTTTGCTGATTTTGTTATCATCTGCAAGCAGCAAGCAGGAAAGTAATTTGCATGTTTCTCAACAATTCTCAGTCACATTGCTTAGAAAAGGCTGACTATAAACACTGAAAAACAGGACGGCCTCAGAGAAAAAAAAGGCTTTTGAATCTGCCTTTAATAGTAGCCAACTCCCACTCCAGCCATTAAAATACATTGATTTGCATGGGAAAAAGGACTTTACATTCAAGTGGTCATTCTTTCATGTTTTTTACTATATGGAGGGAACACTTGCTATTTCATATTTATTTAGGTTCCTACATGCTGGCAGTTTTATTAAGCTAAATAACACTTTTGAGAGAAAAATTAAAATACATATAACAGTAGAGATATTTCTGTGGGGCAGTTTATATGGAATGCCCTAACATTCCCAACACTCCAGTAAGTTGAACAGTTGGTGTCCAGTTACTTATGGAACCACAGAATGAATCACAGAATAGTTTGCACGGGAAAGAACCTTAAAGATCATCTCATTCCAATGCATTGGACAGAGACATGGACACCTTTCACTGGATCAGGTCGCTCCAAACCCCACCCAGCCTGTCCTTGAACACTTCTAGTAATGGACATCCACTGGACAACCTGCTCCAGAGCCTCACCAACCCCACGGGGAAGAATCTCTTCCTGAAATCTAATCTGACCCCACCCTCTGTCAGTTTGAAGCCATTCCCTCTTATCCTGTCACTCCATACCCTTGTAAAAAATCCCTCTCAAGCTCTCATGTAGGCACCTTGAGTTACTGGATGGCTACTTAAATCCTTCAACATTCAAGAGTAATTTTCTCAGACCCAACATTTACTCCTAAAAAACAAAACTTCCTACTTCTTTCAATGTCCCAGTTGGTTTCTCGACATATAATGAATAAAGGCAAAGAAATTTTTAAAGTACCTTTTCCTGAACCTACAGGAGAGACTGCTGCTGACAAAAACTGTTTTAATTTAAATAACACTCATGGTCAATTTTCTCCTTAAGATATGGTAGGTGCAGATCTCTCTGTATCCTCTCTTGGCATCTCTCAGAGTTCATAAGGACATCCTGAATCAGGTAAAATTTGGGTATTTCTAGTAACTATCAGGGAGTGCTCCTCTGCACACATGGCCACTGTCCCTTAGAACACAAGGGAGTGTGAAGTTCTGGTATCTGCAGCGTTATGGATACATATTATAATATTGGCTTTTTGCAAATGTTAAAATGGATTCTATATGTGTGATGTTAAAGTAACTTTGTTATAAAGATATAATTTTTATTTCTGTTATTAATTAAGCTTAGACATAGTGGTGAAATGGTTGATTGCATGCYTGTGTTAAAATGCCGGCTAGGATGGGATAACATCCACTTAACAAAGGATGAGGACCCTGCCATTGATATGCCAACTATCAGCAGAAGACAGAGTGGACCAAGGCCCAAAGTGGAAGTGAAAAAGAGGAACCAAAACCACAGCCAAGAGACACGCATGCTCTGGAAAGGCAGACCCGAAGAGGGGCCGTGTAAAATAGTTCTCACAATATGTAAACTAGCTTATGCATATGCATAAGGGTCTATGAATATGCAACAGGCTGGTGTAAGGGAAAAGGTATTTAAGGGGCTGTCCCCAAAGGTGACAGTGTGCACTTGGCTGAGTGCCAAGATGCACCTGGTCATAATAACCTTTGCTCTATGGTCCTGGTCTCCTTATTAAACTTTTTACATTTTCACAGGAGAACGAACATGCTTTTCACAGCAGTGATGAGCTCTTCAGGTGTGGCAGCACTTAGGTGAAAACCTTCTACCAGCTTCATACAATGTCCTGTACATCTGGTAGCGGGAAAGGACAGTGAATCCTGACCACTCTTCCACATCACAYATTATGTTGAAAATGTCTATAATTTCACAGAATCACAGAATTTCTAGGTTGGAAGTGACCTATAAGATCATCGAGTCCACCCCATGTTTTAACATTTCAACTAGATCATGGCACCAAGTGCCACATCCAGTCTTCCCTTAAACACATCGAGGGATGGTGATTCCACCACATCCCTGGGTAGATGATTCCAGTAACCGACCACTCTTTCTGTGAAAAACTTCCTCCTTAATTCTAGTCTGTATCTCCCTTGGCGCAGCTTAAGACTGTGTCCTCTTGGTTGTTGCCCGGAGAAAGAGACCAACCCCCAGCTCACCACAGCCACCCTTCGGGAAGTTGAAGAGAGTGATAAGGTCACTTCTGAGTCTCCTTTTCTCCAGGCTGAACAACCCCAGCTCCCTCAGTCCTTCTTTGTACGGTTTGTGCTCCAAGCCCCTCACCAGCCTCGTTGCTCTCCTCTGGACATGCTCAAGCATCTCAACGTCCCTCCTAAACTGAGGGGCTCAGAACTGGACGCAATACTCAAGGTGTGGCCTCACCAGTGCTGAGTACAGGGGAAGAATTACCTCCCTGCTCCTGCTGGCCACACTATTCCTGATACTAGCTAGGATGCCATTGGCCTTCTTGGCCACCTGGGCACACTGCTGGCTCATGTTCAGCCGACTGTCAACCAGCACCCTCAGGTCCCTTTCCTCCTGAGCACTATCCAGCCACACCTTCCCCAGCCTATAACGTTGCAGGGGGTTATTGTGGCCAATGTGCAGGACTCGCCACTTGGACTTATTGAACTTCATCCCATTAGATTTTGCCCATCCCTCCAACCGTTCCAAGTCCCTCTGCAAAGCCCTCTGTCCCCCTAACACGCTCCCAGCTTAGTGTCATCTGCAAATTTGCTAATAAAGGACTCTAAACCCTCATCCATGTCATCAATAAAAATATTAAACAGAACTGGACCCAGCACAGAGCCCTGAGGAACACCACTGGTGACTGGCTGCCAGCTGGATGCAGCACCATTCACCACCACTCTCTGGGCCTGGCCATCCAGCCAGTTCCTAACCCAGCAAAGAGTGCTCCTGTCCAAGCCATGGGCTGCCAGCTTGTCCCCTTTAGGCTCTTTTTTTGATAACAAGCATTTGTGACAGATGGAGACAAAAAGCTCAGTAGTTCTTCACCCAGAAGCTGTCTGAGGTCTTTGGTGATCCCTGTGGCTCGTCTCTTACACTTTCCAGTTTTGCTAAATATTTTTGATCAGATCTGCACAGAGTACTCAAGACAACAACAAACAGCAGCTTTATGCAGCAGTGTACTGAGGCTCTATGGCTGGCTTTCTGTGTACTTTCTAGTAATTTCTAGAGTTTGTTTTGCTTTCTGATCATGGAACAGCAAGTTAATTCTTCCTTGGATGTACCCCTTATAACTTCAAAATCTTGCTCCTAGGGGCTAATAGCTAGCTTGGTCTTAAAAAAAGGAAAGTACTTTTATTTCACATTGAAAGTCCCACAAACCCCTCAGAAACATGTCTGAAATGACACCGTTATAGTAAGTAATTAATTATTATGATTATTATAATTAAGAAGAGCATGGAATTAAAAATGGATTGAAAAGCCTTACATCTTTTTATGAGGGATAAGCCTTGGAAGGTCAGCCACTGTTTTCATCAGCTTTAATCCTGTTCTCAGAGGAAACTACCTGCAACAGCATTCTGATACGATAGCATTGAATGACCTCTCCACAACCTCCATAGTTTTAAGAGGAGGAGTGTAGGCAGAAGACCATAAAGGACAGTTTTACCATCATGTATTCTTTCAAATACCACTCACATTACTTTTATTTGTGTCCTCATTGTTTTACCCTCTACCTGAAATCCTCTGAAAGTAGTGGAATGATTTCTCAGAAAGAGAGCTACCACTGCTTAGAGAGAGATCTTGGTAAAACTCAGACATGCCAGACACTTAAATGCACAAAAGTAGAACAGTATTTTCAAAGTGAATTAGCTTGAAAATATAAATACGTTCAAGTGCTCTCTTGAATTAGAACCCTACAGGCAATTTGCAGTCTTGGCTCTTGCAGCTCACTGCACTTCTACTTCAAAACACTTTAGCTCCACATACAATAACAACAGAAGTTTTGAAATGTGATCTGCCCAGAGAAAAAATAATCCTGTTCCTTTTATCTAAGATGAAGATGAGAAATGATAATTTATGAAGGTAAGATGCTTCATTCAGACCCTTCCCTGTCTCTCTCTTTGATATATCTTACTCAGAATTTTTCTGTTCTACTGTGATGAGAATGGAGCAAAAGAACACAAAGGAACAAGGAAAGAGGGTATCCACTCTGGATAAGAGGCTGTTTTCCTTAGGTTGTTTATACAGACCTTGCTGACAGAGCTCCAAAGAG
Organism: Cardinalis cardinalis; assembly: GCA_014549065.1. NCBI lineage: Eukaryota > Metazoa > Chordata > Aves > Passeriformes > Cardinalidae > Cardinalis > Cardinalis cardinalis. The sequence continues at coordinate 3,300 of JACDOX010000086.1, read as the reverse complement.
CCAGCACCAACAAAGGAGCCACTGCTCAGCCCTGCCCTGTGGAGCCACCTCTCTCCATGGAGCACACAAACACAGCCCCTCTGTTACCTGCCCAGGATAAACTGCTGTGACTGCTCAGTTACACCAGCTAAGCCAGGCCTAAACACCCTGCTTTCCTTTGTCCAAGCTGCTCTCCAAAGTCCATTTCCAAAAGACTGAGACTCAAAAGGCTTTTAGGATGCTCTTTATCTGCAGTCCATTCTTGCATTGTGAATAGTCTTGATGCAGTTCATGGGACTGCTTGTTGTGAAGGCACTTAGAATGAATCTAAATCCTTGCTCAATCAGTCAAAACAACTTTGAGTACAGCACAGATGAAGAGAATATCCTCGAAATCTCTATACATTGGCTCTCAGATAGATGGGATGAAGTTACTTAGTGAGATTTTTAATATTTGAACAAGAATCATCTTTTAATAAGAAGTTGGGTTGGTGGTTTTTTGGTGTTTTTTGTTTTGTTTTGTTTTTTTGTTTGTTTGCTTGCTTTTAAGAATAAATCTTCCAGTAAAAAAACTTCAGCAAAAGCTACAGAATAAGGAACACCAGCCATGATCTTAGATGTCCTGAAAACAGCTTGAAATGTTCTTAGACAAAATGGAATCTGGGAGAAAAAGAGAGAACGCTTCCTTCAATACCTTAAAGGACTAGCAATGGTGACCACTTTCAAGCATGAAATTTAGGTTAAATAATAATATATTGCAGTCACCGGATGGGTCACCTGCACAAGGAAAGTAGGGTCAATCTGTAAACCCTCTCTCTCTGAGTGGTGTCACTGACATAATTATTATTGGCAAATCAAACCACAATGACAAGATAAGAAGCAGATCACAAAGTTTGTATTACTTTTTCTTCTGAAATGGAGACTTTAAATAAAAAAAACTAAATTAAATACAGTATTTTTTCTGTAAGTTTTATGGAAGAACATAGCTTACGTTGGAGATGAAAATGTAATTTTTTTAGGTTGCTGGATTAGAAAAAAGAAAGCTTTTATAGACTTTATAGACTTCTCCATTCTGGGAAGCCTTCTTTTTTTTTAATACTCCCAAGAAAGATAAAGCCTGAAGAGAAACCTCCCCTTGCATTTCTCTGGTTTGAAACTGGTTTTTTTTTTGAAATGTAAGATGATTGTACAGGAATGCAAGGCTTTGTGTTGAAGGTAACACTGCATGCAGCGTACAAACTAACAAAGCAGAAAATCATAACAGATAAAACCAAAAATGTCAGATGGAGCCTTCCTGAATTTATTTGCTAATGGTAAACTAGAAATTTCTGTTTTGTGCCAGTAGTATCTCATAAAACATTCCAATACATTCTTAGAACATGGGATTAAAAACATTATGCAAAAGATCATTTAACTAATCTGAAACCTCTGTGTGTGGTAACTGATATAAATCTGTGATGCAGTTGAAGAAAAACTGCCCCAGAAAAATTGTTGAAATCTCAATGTGTGTTTCCATCATTAAAAACCACAGGCCAGTAGATGACACACTTGGTTTAGCTTTCCCAAAAATCAGTATTAGTTTTCCTTTTGAAAAAAACCCTCATGTGAGAACAAATAAAACACAGCATTTCTTCTAATTGTGAAACAAGTAATTGCTGATGTGATTAAAGTTCTCTGTATCCAATTCTTTCAAGATATCTGTGAGAAGAAGAGTATTGTTACATGACCTTTGGTGGCCATCTTGCTGTTTACTCACCCATCTCTTGTCTGGTACTGCAGACTCCTGTCCCATATTTTTCTAACTCTATGGTCACAGTTTTCAAAGCATTAACATCTGTTTCTGCAAAGCCGAGGTAGTTATAAGAACCCATATTGATTACATTCTTGATAGTCCTTCCTGTAAACCTGTAATTAAAGCGAATTTTGAACAACAGTGCAATTCTCTTTCCAATCCCAAATGAAAAGAAAAAAAATCCCAAAATTTTCCCACCAAATTTTGTTCCAGTGTCAAATTCCTATTTGTGAATTGACAATCCTCATATTCTAACAGACCAAAAGTTTTTCTAGCCTTCCTCTTTTCCAAACTAAGTACTTCTTCATGGTCAGTGTGCTTTCTAGAAGTCACACTGTAGATGGCAATAAACCGGTGTGGGATCACTGGCTGCTTTTATGGATTTAAATAAACAAACAAACAAATGACTTTATTTAAGGAACAACTTACAGACATTAATTTTTCAAGCAAATTGTCAACTGCTTCCATTAAGTCGTCAGTGTTCTCATACACACACAGAACTTAAACTTGATGAAAATATGGGAAACACTACGAAACATTCTCAATTAGCTCAAATACAGCCAACCTACACGAAAATATGGGAAACATTATGATACATTCTCAATAAGTTCAAATATAGCCAACCTACACATTGTTTATGCTGTGCATTCCCATAGCTGTGTAATTCAGCTGCAATACACCAAAACTTTCAAGCTGTAATCTGCTTAAAACCCACTGCCAAAGACTCACAATGAAAGCAAAAAACCACATTCATGCAGTGCAAAAAATTATGATATAAAACCTAACCAAGGGATAACACAAATTTTCTTGTAATATTCAGAGTCAAGGTCTATTGTTATAAATGGTGTGTGAGCAGTCTTGTGCTGACACAGCCAAACCCATTTGCAACGGAATTGGAAATCCATACTGCATTTCCAAACAAATACTCAGAAGAAAAGGGTCAGATTGTCAGCATGGTGCTGACTGCAGAAAGAAACATGCTGGTGGATATCAGACAAGGATCTGGACACAACTTTGTGTGCTTTGCAGAGGTGTCAGGAGTATGCTCATGAGGCTGAGAGTAGCAGTGTAAGATGACTCACCTAAATGTCCAGTTGTAATCATCTGTAACACGTTCCATGAGGTCAAACTGTGGCCCAGGGACACTGCAAATGGGACGGTTCCAGTTATCCCGTATTCTCAAATAGAGGTTCCTGGTGTAAAAGTTCTCAAAATCTTGATAAAGTGGCACAAAATCCTGGTTTGAAAACATGCACAGGGTTATGTTGCTGTGAAAATATCTCCTTCTGTACCCCAGTCATTCCTATTAACAAGGAAAAACTGATTCATCAGTAAACAGGGAGTAACAGCAGCCACATGGTCCTGTGTCACTTACAACTCCAACCAGCAATACTGTATTCTTACCATAAACCTTTTAAAACACAATGTTGTATTTCTTAGAGGGTAGAGTATTTTGTTTCTGTTTAAAGATTGGGGGATTTTTGGTTGGTCAGGGTTTTTTTTTTTGTTGTTGTTGTTGTTGTTTTTTTT